>CAMOHE010055657.1:248168-360008 GCA_946598075.1 Artocarpus hirsutus
CCCCCCCCCCCCCCCCCCCCCCCCCCCCCCCCCCCCCCCCGCGTGGTGTGAATTGGTGTTAATGGGATTTACAAGAAAAAAGAGCCAGTGCAGCAACTAAATGGGCTCATGTGAGGTTGGGGATTGAGGTGGTAAGTAGGATTTTCCTTAAGTTTATATTTGGTATTTAGGAACATAGTTTAAACAAATTTTGCTACAGTATTTTCTGTCATAAAATTTGAATTACAGACTATTTGTTTTAAACTCTTGATTTGAACTACATTCTCAAACACCACATATACATTTCTTTTCATTTTTTATCTTTTTTTTTGTCTTTTCTATTTGAGGTGACTTTGGACATTTTTTAGGTTAAAATTGAGTCTTAAGAAGAAAAAAATGTATGAATTTGCATAGCAAATCTAATCTAAGGTATATGTTAAATGAAATAAACAACGAGTGTATATCGTCTAAACAAACTTAAAATACAAAGTATAATAAGGTAAATAACCTTACTCTAAATCTCTTCTCACTTCGAATCTTAAGTTTACAAGATTGTTTCTTCTCACAATCTTTGTTTGTTTATTTCTTAAGTATTATGTTCTTCCAATTCTACCCAAGAACCTAAGGGTACAATCTCTAATATTTCTCAATGCACCATTCACTTTAATGCTTTTAACTTGAAATGATATCATATATTTTCGTCGTCTCCTTTGCTGTTCACTCGGCCTAATCTTGGGCCATGTTGGCATTGTTGTGTTGTGTTATGCTATGCCACAGACCAAAAGCATGTAGGCATTTGGTAAATTTTTTCAAAGTTATTGTCAGAATCAGAGGCAGAATTGTAGGTATTTGGTAAACTATATATAAAATTGTTATAGAGATGTATAATAATGAAAATAAACTTATTTTACTAAGCATATTTGTAATTTTAGTTTTCAATTAATTTTAATTTAAAAGTTGACATACTAATATATGTACATTAAAATAATAAAAATGTAATTTTTTTTGTTATTTAGTATATTGTTAGGAAGTTAAATTACTTTTATTAAACAAAATAAATTATATAACCATGTAAACATATGTATATCAAGGTTGCTAAGAATATGATGGAAGATTTCTTGGAGAAATTTGTTACTAGCATTTTTTTTTATTTTTTGAGGTAATTCATTTTTTTTTTAGGATAATACATTTTTTTTATTTTTATTTTTCAAAGTAATATGTTTGTTTTTATTTTTTTAATCAATAGTGTGTTTTTATTAATTTCAATTAAATTCAAAAAAATAACTTTAATTCATTTTTTAAAACATGTTAATTGATTTATTTTAATTTGATAGGGAAAAGAATAATATATTATTGTTAATGTTAGTTTAGTAATTTTAAATTATAAAAGCAAAAGCTGCTGTAGAAAAGCAACTCATGGCTTGCCTCTTAGCTTTTTCTATTAGTTAGTAGTTTTTAGAAGCAACTTTTTAAAAACAAGGCTTATCAAACACCCTAAACTATCTTAAGTGATTACAAAAACTAAAAACAGCCTTTAAAAACAATGCCAGACAAGCCCATTGTCTCATCATGTTCATCTCTTAAAGAGCATTGATATTGAAAGGACTAATATGGATTGTCCTCATAGCTAATATAATGTCTAAGAAGTGAGTTGAAACTAATAGTTTGAACTAAAAAAACTATAGCATAAAAGAGTTTTACATTGTCAATTGAAACTGATGAGTTTCAATTGATTTTGCCAAACATATTAAATTGAATAAAAAAGAGATAATATAATTTAATTGACAAGAAAATCGCATGATGATAATAGTTTTTTATTGGATTAATTACATTTTAATACTATATAGTTTTAGTTGTCAAAAGATTATACTATTATGTATTTTGAATTGTTTCACATTTATACTTCCATATTGCAAAATTATGCTCAATTTATACTATCTCTCAAACAATGCTCTAATGAAAAAAAAAACTTTTAATTTCCACACTATATATCCTACCTAATAGCCTTGCTAATTTGTAAAGGGGATTTTATATTTTTATAATACATATTTTAAAGTTTTTTAGAAAATAATGCCTTGTAGCTTCGATTATTGCCTTTTGTAACTCCATTCATCCCTATCTCTTGCAAGCCCAACTCTGAACAGCCAAGCCCAATGCTTGCCTAAATAAGCATGACCTAAAGCTAGATTGGGCCGACCAAAATTTGTGCATCTCAAAATTTATTGTGTTAGAAGTGTATGCCCTAAGGAGAAAAAATATAATATGTTTTTGGAGACATTTTTATCAATAAAAAATTCATTCATTATTTATATACCAAATCTTGTCCTCTTTACGTTCATATTTGTTAAATGTATGTTAAGTAAACATTAGTCTGAGACTGTCGATCTAAACCTTTAAGAATTGGGCATATGATGGACAGATTATGCAGAAGACACGATTCTTAAAGTGACGATCTAATCATAAGATCCGTAATTGAGAGAATAAAGTTGGGCGCTTTATTCACTATTATTTAGATCAATTGAGAGATTAAGAGTGATACTCTGTAAGTGAAATTCTAACACTAGCTTTGGGTTCTCTCAATTAGTTGGAAGGAGAGTCTTCTGGTGGAAGAGCTGTACGTGTAAGCTCACACTCATTTTGATAGTGGATAGAGAATAGCAAAGAAAGCTAGTTAGTTGATGTCCTTCTAGAAAGTTAATTTTCTTCACTTATTGAGGAAGCTTTTTCGACACTTACAAGGTTAGTAATATCTGGTTAATTTATGCATATGCGTGTCAAACTTGTGTTTTAAAAAATACTTTGATATAAAAATTTTTAAAATTCTGCTGTGTATTATTTTTTCAATAATTGGTATCAGAGACAGGTTTTTACATAAATATACGAGTTTATGATCGTGCTATATGCATAAATTATGTGATATTGGTCTCTCTTATGCTTGAATTTAATTTTATAGAGAGTTAGCACTCTAGGTTTCTATATATATTTTTATGTTGTCATGGATTATATGGTGAATGTTTATTAATTAATTATGGTTGATTAAATTATTATTTAATTATTTATTAATTAATTCAGTTATACCAGTTATGGTTCCTTAGAGGTTAGAATGTGTATCTAGGTTTTTCATATAATTAGATGACGAACTATCATCTCTGTCTAGAAATTATTATTATCTTAAATTTGAAAGAATTTTGTAATTAAATAATCATTCAAAGAAGACAGATCTAGAAGCGGATCTAAAAGATAGATGATGGCGTTCCCAGGTATTTCTTGAGTTTCTAATTTTATGTTTTTGAATTGTTGAAAATTAAATTAATAAATTGCATTGGAAATTGTATTTTCTAAAAAGGGTGGTTTCTGCTCGGTTGGCGTACCGAACCCTCCAGTTTAGCAAGCTGATGGTCATAGATCGGCAAGCCGTCAACGGGGTAGAAATTAGGAGGCTCTAGCAGTAGGCCAAACTTCTGGTTTGGCAGGCCAATTTGTCATGAATCGACAGGCCAATCTGTGAAGATTGGTAGGGTGGAGGGTCATGACTGGCAAGTCGATTACCTAGATCGGCTTGCCGGTAGAGAGCTAGAAATTTTTTTAGAAAAGGTGCATTTTTTGGTACAGTTTTAATTTTATTTTTGGATCAATTCTGAGAAATATTAAATTTGGATATAACCAAAAATATGGAATATTTGATCTACGCAGAATTGAAGACTTCAAGATGGGCATTACATGAAGAAGGATACAGCTTGAGGATTCAAAAATGAAGAATTTATAAAATGTTTTGATTATTCTCTTGTAATCTTTGTTTTTCTATTCTTTAAGGTGGAGCCATAATGTTTTGGTTATTTATTATTTTGCTTGATTGCTTTGCTTGTTTGTATTATAAAATGATTTGCCATGTATATTGATAACATGCCATATAGAATAGGGAGTGTTGCTCAATTAAAATTTATTCATGCATGTTTTTAAAATAAAAACCTTGATTTCAAAAGATTGAGTAAGAGAAGGTTTTCGAAGAGAGGACCTAAGGCCTCCATCATTGGTCCATAGAAAGAACATGGTAGTCTCGACCCCTAAAAAGGGATATCTATCATGTACTAGATTGGATCTCCAAGCGGGTAAGGTATTTTAGCATGATTTATGGTTGCACACCCCTAGGTGGTGATTATAAATCATGGATAAACTATTGAAACGATGGTTATACACTCATGTTAATTTTATCATTAACCTCCCCTAAGAGCTCTGTTAATAAAATTAATGGCCAAAGAAATAATTATTAATATATGCTGGATCATACGGGTCTTGGACAACATATATTAATCAGGAGGGGATTTGTGTTCTTGATTGAGTTTGGGAAGACTCCCCTAGGAGCTTATTGAATTTTGAGTTGGGAATTATTGTTGTAAGGTTATGATATTTTCAAGACACATAAACACATTTGTATGTTTTTACATGATTGTGTTATCTTGCTAAATTATTATTGCATGTTTACTTGTGTTTGGCATATGATTCTTTATTGTAGATTAAAAATGTCTAAAAATGCTTTATCTTCGATACTTGACCAAAACCAATTAGCCGGAGAGAATTATAATGATTGGAATTGGAACCTAGATATCGTCCTCTCCTTTGAGAAACTGAAATTAGTGCTGACAACCCCTTGTCCTCCCGAGCCTATGGGAGACTTCACTAATAAGCAATTCCAAGTGTACAATCGCTGGAAAGATGCAAACGATGATGCCCTCTGCTATGTTATGGCTAGAATGAATAACGTGCCGTAGGCTCAACATGAGAATTATGAGACTGCTAAGCAGATCTTGGATAATCTAGAAGACATGTTTGGAGGCCAGGCCCTAACACAATGGTAAGGGGCGCTTTAAAAACTTCTTAACAGTAAGTAGAGGCTGAGGACATCTGTAAAAGAGTGCATGATGTTGGTCATAGGCTACCTCGCTGAGGCACAAACTAATGGCGCTGACATTGATGCTGAAACTCAGATGACTATGGTCTTTGAGACTCTATCATAGCAATTTATTCTGTTTAGAGCTATATTTAATTTGTGCAATAGGTGAGATATGACCTTAACAGAATTAATGAAATAGTTACAGGAGTTCAAACTGCTGATCAGGGAGTCTCTTGCTGGTGGAGAGGCCAATTTGGCAGCTGCTTCTGGTTCCATTCCCAATTCCAGGAATGGAAAGAAACAACGGGCCAAGAATAGGAAGTCTTCTATTCCTGCTAACAACAAGAGCAAAAAGAAGAAGAAGAAGAACCCGAAGAAGCTAAAGTGCTTCTTCCGCGAGAAGGTCGAGCACATTAAGAGGCATCGCTAGGACTTCCTTTCCAAAAGAGGTAGGTGTGATCTTTTGTATTTAGAAACTTGTTTAGTTGAGCAATCTAGTGACATTTGGGTCATAGATTCCAGTGCAATTAATCATGTTTGTGTTTCTCTATAGGGGTTCAAAGAAACGAGAAGTTTGCTTCATGAAGACCTCACACTTCAGATGGGCGATGGATCCTTGGTCTTAGAGGAAGCAGTGGGAGACGTCCATCTTTATTTTGATAATTATAGTAATTTAATTTTGTGAGATTGTTTTTATGTTCCTAAATGTAAACGAAATTTAATTTCTATAGCTTGTTTATTTAAAGACTCCTATTTAGTTTCTTTTAATAATAAAGTGGTGATTCGTGAAAACAAATCTTTTATCTACTCTGGATAGATGCAAAATAATTTATATTTTATCAAACCTCAGATGGACTTACTACTTGATGCTGAAATGATCGATAATAACTCTAAAAGACTTAAAACTTCTCATTCTAATAAAACTTATCTTTGGCATTTGTGCCTTGGTTAAATTGACCAGAATGGGGTTCAAAGGTTAGTAAGGGATGAACCTTTAAGTTATTTAAAGGTGGAATCTATACCTCAATGTGAATCTTGTATGGAGAGTAAAATGACCAAAAGACCATTTGGGTCTAAGGGCAATAGGGCCAAAGGGGTTATAGAATTTGTACATAGTGATGTTTGCGGATCGATGAACATCCGGGCATGAGGAGGGTATGAGTACTTCGTCACTTTTATTGATGATTACTCAAGGTATGGGTTTGTGTACTGAATGCAACACAAAAGCGAAACTTATGACAAGTTTAGGGAGTTTCGGGCTAAAGTAGAAAAACAATTGGGTAGACCCAAAAGACACTTCAATCCGATCGAGGTGGAGACTACCTTTCTGATAAGTTTTTAGGACACTTATTAGAGAATAGGATTTTATCACATTTGACTGAACTGGGCACTCCGTAGCAGAATGGCGTGGCATGGCAGAGCGAAGGAATAGAACTTCTTAGACATTGTCAGGTCCATGATGAGTTATTCATCATTGCCTTTGTCCTTTTGGGGATATGCACTACAAACCGCATGTTATCTTTTAAACAATGTGCCATCAAAATCGGTCCATAAAACTTCTCATGAGTTATGGATGGGCAAGAAGACATCCTTAAACCATATTCCCATATAGGGATGTCCGCTCATGTCCTGTTTAAGGATGCAAATAAGTTGGAAATATGTTTGAAAGTTTGAGTGTTTGTAAGATATCTAAAAGGGACTAAAGGGGGTTATTTCTATAACCCAAAGGAAAATAAAGTTATGGTTTCAACTAATACAAGTTTCCTTAAGGAGAGTTACATGAACGACTTTAAGCCTTGAAGCAAAGTGGTGCTTGAGAAGTTAAGAGTGATCTAATCACTCTGGAGGTTCCAAATGAAACTGTTTCGATTAGTGTAGAAAAGCCAAATGAACCTGAACAACAACCTAAGGGGCCTAAGGGGCTTCGGTGTAGTGGGAGGATCGGGCATCAACTTAAAAGGTATACGTTCAATGGGGAGGCCTTCTTGGCTGAATCAGATGAACATGACAGGGATCCTTATACTTACATAGAGGCTATGGAAGACGTTGATTCGAAACTCTGGATAGAGGCCATGAACACAGAGATAAAGTCTATGGAGACTAATTGGGTCTGGGAGCTTGTGGATCTTCCTGAAGGTGTAAAACCCATAGGGTGTAAATGGATCTACAAGAGGAAAAGAGGAGTGGATGGAAAGGTCAAAACCTTTAAAGCTAGACTAATAGCTAAGGGGTTACGCGCAAAAGGAAGGAATCAATTACAAGGAAACCTTTTTGCCTGTAGCCATGCTTAAATCCATCTAGATTCTTATGTCTATAGCTGCCACTCTTGACTACAAGATTTGACAGATGGATATCAAGACGGCTTTTCTAAATGGCTATTTTGATGAGTCCATTTATATGGAACAACCAGATGGGTTCAAGGTCAAGGGTTAAGAGGGTAAGGTTTGTAAGCTGCTGAAGTTAATTTATGGACTTAAGTAGGCTTCCCGTTCTTGGAACATAAGATTTGATCAAGTGATCAAGACTTATGGGTTCTCACAAAATATGGATGAGCCATGTGTTTACAAACACATCAAGAATGGGAAGGTGGTTTTTTTATTGCTCTATGTAGGTGACATTCTACTAATTGGCAATGACATTGGGGCATTGTCATCGGTCAAATTATGGTTGACCAAGCAGTTTGACATGAAGGACTTGAGTGAAGCTAATTTTTTTCTTGATATCCAGATCTTTTAGGATAGGAAGAACAAAATAATAGCTTTGTCCATGTTAAGACTATGAGTAGTAGGAAGAACAAAAAATTTGTTGTTAAGACCATGTTTGTTTTACTTAATACAAATCATTACATGAGTAGTAGGTAGACATTAACCTGTGACTCGTCTATTAAATTGCTTATCTCAACCCTCGAAGGATTGGTTGCACCCCTCTACTTTATTGTCCTCTAGCAACACATTCGGGGCACAGGAGCTTATATCGATATGGGGCGTAGCAAATCTGTTTGCTACCACAGGGATGCACTCATGGGCAAATACCTAAACCAATATCAAATTTTGGATAAAATATTATATCAAATATGAAACGATACATGCGATATCAAATACATACTCATATATAAATTAATCATGTTTAGTTACCTCAAACATATATATAAATCCATTGAAAGTGAATGATGCGTTACTGGAGCTGCACTTACTCCTTATATCCTTTTTCAATTGATTAACTGAATACTTGAAATACTCTCGCCCCTAAGGATAGGCACAGAAAGCATCTATGTTATCGACCAAAGTTATGAACCGTGCTTTGATTTTTATGCAATTTTTGTCATTGGCCATCAAAAAACCAACGACATAAATCAAAGCTGCCATCTTCCTCTTCTCTAAATTATCTACGGCTTTATTGTCCTATTCCATTTTGTCGATAACATCATAGATGAAAATTTCTATGTTTTCTGGCCAATGCCTATGCATAAAAGGTGGGCTAGTATCATCCCCTCACCCCCACCCCAACAACCCCCCCCCCCCATGCTCATTTGCTTCGTCAATAACAAGATACTTATCACCGCAACATAATCCTGTTAGCAATACCTAACTGGAACATGATTAAACACCATCCAAAATTTATTTTCATGGCTCACTGCTACCATCTGCAATATAATGACCACAACAACTGGCCAGAGTGTTGCAAATTTGTAGCCACGTCCAACATATGCCCAAACTGGGTGCCTCTGAACCACTGTAGATCGTTTAGGTCTAGATGGTCTACAATGAATTTTGCACAAAACTCATATTTTGATTTCTTGGACACTCTACAATCGTAGTGCTCCTGTGTCCTTAACACTGGATCTAGTCTTAGAGCCTGTTCAATAAGAAAACAAATTTTTTAAAAATTGAAAACAAATTTAAAAAACAATTACAGCGGAAATAACACCAAAGAGCAATAATCTGCTCATATATGCTTATAAATTATATAAAGATAATTGTAGAATTACAACTTCAAGAAATCTTACATATTGTTAGAGACAAGCAACGAAATCGTATGTGAAGCTAGTGATGACCCATTTTTTTAATTACATTGATTAGAAATAGAGTATCATTTAGACATTTACAAAGAATTCATAAAAAGTTCAGCAATAAAAAAATATGCATTATCATTTGTAAGTATACTAAAAGGACCTCCACAGGTCACTTATAAAGGTATTATAGTTGCTATTGTTTTCAGTAACCTTATAAGATTGAAATGGTTTCATAAAAGGCTATTAGTGAAAAATATCTTATCTAAAGAGTTTCAAATTCCATTTTCAAGGCTACAATAATTTACGTATCAAACAGCATTAAGAAAGTCAAGGCTTAGTGAACCAAAACCACATCTAAGCATGCGTGTGATTAGTATGAATAAAAAGCACAGGATAACTATGATGAACACCACTTTTATTATAATCTTTTTGGTTCCTAGCCTTTGGGTGGGACCTGTGGGTGCATTTCTGCATACATGGCAAAACACACATAAAGCACATATATACAAAGCATTCCTTGTACCTCTCACACACATGAAGTAAATGGTGGTGTAAAAGAAGGAAAACAAAAAGACAGATTTAGATTCAGAGATTCGTTAAATTCAATATGTTAACATGCTTGAATAATATATATGTTAAATTCAATATAAAAAATGATATAAATATTATATGTTCAAATTCAGAGATTCGTTATAAATATAGTAATTTTTTTGATAAGACTAACAAGTATATGAACCAAAATTAAATTTCTAAAGATGCTAGAGGTTTAATGCTAATAAACAAACTAATGAATAAATGAATGAACAAATAAATAAACAAACTAATGAATGAATGAATAAATAAACAAATATATAAGGCAAACAAATTTAAACAAGGCCCTCAGTATTGTTTTCTTTTACTGTTAATACAGTTGTAGATAATTTATATGCAAGGCATGAAATCAACGGAACTCATTCAGCACAAAAGATAAGTCAAATGATAAAATGTGGGATTGTTAAAGGGAATCTTTCGGTGAACTCAGCTAAGAAACATGTCGATGGTTATTGCCTATTAATGCCAGAAGAGGTAAATATAAATAATCAAAATTTTGCAATTATAAGGGGTCAATGTGGGTTAATACAGTGTTGATATTAGACCACATGCAGACCCCATATCGACCACACAACAAAAGTGTGGTTTTCGTTTTTCAAGCTCTTCAATCTGATGGCCCTTGCATTTTTTTTTCTCATTTTTTCAGCCAACAAGCGAGGCTACCTAAATCTAAACTTGCACTTATAAGGGGTCGATATGGGTTGATACAATGTCTCCATATTTAGACCCCATGCAAACCCTATATCGACCCCATAACAAAAGTGTGGTTTTCATTTTTCAAGCCCTTCAATCTGATGGGCATTGCATTTTTTTCCCCGTTTTTTCAGCCAACAAACTAGGCTACTTGATTCTAACCTTGCACTTATAGGGGGTCGATATAGGTCGATACAATGTCTCCATATTTAGACCCCATGCAGACCCCATATCAATCCCACAACAAAAGTGTGGTTTTCATTCTTCAAGCCCTTCAATCTGATGGGCATTGCATTTTTTTTTTCTTTTCTTGCGTTTTTTCAGCCAACAAACTAGGCTACCAGTAGAATCTAAACATCCACCCCACAAAATTTGGTTATTTATTTATCTCAAGCATACCACACAAAAAAAGGAACAAATATCCACTGCTAAGATATGCAACACCTTTGATCGGACATCATTCAACTGCATAGATCAAAATTCATAGCAATAGTGGTTTGTCATTTTGCTGATCAAATGAAAAATTTTTGGTTTAATGAATATTCCAACGACCTTTCATTCATCTGTCCAAAGATTAAAAAACCAACAAAATGGGGGATCGTCCAAACGCGGGCCACTTAACAAAAACATCACCGATCACACTCAACAGCACAGATTAAAATTCAATCCTATTTGGGCCTTTTTTTTGAAAAAATAAAAAATATTATGTAAAATTTTGAACAAATTCATACTTCTATTACAGTCCAAAATCAAGGGTTACCTCCATTGGATGGCGTGGCTTGCGGCGTGGGAATGGTGGAACGGCGGTCAACGGTCATTGACACTGATGCTATTGGGCTTTTACTTTGGAGGCAACAATCTATCCCAAAGGAGGCGACCAAAAAGAAAGAAACCTAGAAGAGGAAAGACATGGTGGGGGAATAATGGGCTTTGAGCGTGATTGAGGGCGAAGAAGAATAGACGAAATTAGGGAAAAGGTTAAACCATGATGATGAACTGGTTGATTCTAAGAAGAAAACGTTCGACTAAGACAAGCAGACACTGGTTCAACTTCGGCGGTAGAGCTTCTCAGAACCCCTATATGAGATTTTGGCCAAAATTTGCAATTTTGGGGGCTTTTTTCAAACTTAGGGCTGAGACATGGAAGGAGGCCCTATGTGGAGGTTGACTTGGTTGTTAGGTAGAAAATAAATTAGACACATCAGCTTTTTTTGGTGCCCAAAAAAAGAGGCTTCTTTCCCAAATTAAATTTTTGAATGAGTTCCTTTACCAAATTTTTCCCATAATAATTAGAGAAAGAAAGGGGAGAAAGAAAGAGAGGATAGAAGGGAAGAAAGAGAAAATAGATTTGAAAATTTAAAGTCAGATTTAATATGTGAGATTCAAGATAATTTGGTGTTTTTTTGCTTTTAAAAAACTAATTAACACTAAATTTACTATTATCTATACATTTTCAAAATATCTGACATTAGTAACAAATGAATTGTTAAAATCCCATATACGCTGCAATTTCTAAAAAAAAAAAAAAAAAAAAACCTTCTTTACAAAAATCAATAGTTTGAGGAGGGTGGGCGTAGATTTGGAACTTGCAAGCGTGTAATGTGCTCGCAACTATTTTCACCAATCAATCTCAATCTGATACCACAGAATCAGCTCTTTGTTAAGAAACACGTGTCCTGGCCTAAACAGATCTGAAAAAGTGCGACAGCGGAGAAGCAAACCCCACCGTTTCTGCACCAAAAATTTTGCATGCTTGAACGGTCGAAAATTCAAAATTTTGAAACGAAGCGGGCCGGTTTTTGGCCCTGCACACATTCTAAATGAGGCAACGTAAAAGGAAAAAAAAAAGAAAAACATAATACAAAACTGGCCTGGAAAAGAACAATTTCAGAAAATAATATAATAACAAATTAAAAAAATGGGTTGTCTGTATTGAGCTTTTTGAATTTTGAAATTGAGCCTCCAATTCCCGAAGCCAAAGAAAAAAAGGCTTCCTTTTCTTTTTCAAGTGTCAGATATATATAAATCTGCAATGGGTCTCTGAGATTTTGACAAACAAATCTCTCTTTCGGAGCCCCAAGTTCATTCAAATTCGTCTCTGTAAGCTCTCTCTCTCTCTCTCTCTCTCTCTCTCTCTCTCTCTCGCGCAATCTCTTCTGTTTGTCAATAGATTTGACATTTCAGTTTTCCATTTGTTTCAAACTGGGATTTTCTCAATATATGACAAGGAATTGTCTAAGTGGGGTTTTCTTAATTCTAATTTTCTTGGTGCTGTGATTTATTTTAGCTATGAATTTTTCTGGGAAAATGAGAAATTTCTCATGAATGCCCTAAAAGCAGAATGTTACATTTTTATTTTTATTAAGCTTGATATCGAAAATCTTTGGTACTAATTATTAGCAACTGTAAACAAAATATACAAATTTTCTTTGCAATTACTGCTATATATGTTCTCTGTTTGACATGTTTGGTTTCTGGCAGTATTCTATTTGATATTTGTCCTCACAGATTGAACTTCAGTAACTGTGAACTTTTTCCTTGCTTGTTGTCATATTTTCTTTTCTTGTGTTCATTTGACCGCTTTGGCAATGACTGCAAGTGTGCAGCCCATTTATTATTATTAATATTTTTCCATTTAGAGGTAATTTCCTCTTCGACAACTTTGGTAATGAATACTAACTGTTGGTTTGATGTCCTCACAGAATGGAATCGCTCCCTGATGCTGTTGTACAATATGTATTGTCACACATGAACAATGCCCGTGATGTGGCAGTTTGCAACTGCGTATCCAAGCGATGGAAGGACTCCATGCCTTTTATTAGGAGCCTCTACTTCCCTCGCAATTCCTTTGATAATCATGTGGGCAGTGACAACTCCGATGAAATCATCTGCAGGATGGTTTCTTCAATCGAAAAGTTAGAAGAGCTTGTCATTTATTGTCCGTTTTCAGGTGCTGGCCTCTCTTCATGGCTGTCAATAGTAGGGTCCTCCCTTAGGCATCTTGAGCTTCGAATGGACAACCTTACCGAACAGCAAGGTTTTTGTGAGAGCCCCTCTAAGTTATCTTGTATTAATTCTGCTAAGAATTTGGAATCTTTAAAACTTTGGGGCGTCTTGATGACTCAGTCCCTGAGGTGGGACGGCTTCCACAAGCTCCAGAACCTTGAAATTGTTGGTGCAAGATTGGAGGATGCTGCGTTGTCAGTGCTGCTACATGCATGTCCTAGTTTGACCAACTTGTTGTTGCTTGGTTGTGAAGGGGTCCGATCCATTTCCATTGATTTGCAGCATCTGGAGCAGTGTAAGCTTGACTTTTATGGTGTGGGTAACTGCACATTTTCTATGAATTGTCCAAAAATCGAGGTCCTTGAGGTGCAAGGCTGTAGTTGGATCCGGGTTCGTGAGACTAAGCACTTGAGGAGTCTTTCAATTGCCAATAATGCAGGTAAATTTTGTAGCAAAAGTTAATTAGTGTCCTTGATGGTGCTGCATGAGTGCCTTTTTTCTGTTTTTATTCTTGGTTCATGACAATAAAGGTCTTCCTTTTTGGTTTCGGTGTTTTCAGGGAGAGTCTACATGGTTGATTTTGGAAAACTTGTGGCTCTCGAGTTCTTGTCCATTAGAGGAGTACAATGGTGTTGGGACGCGATATGCAGTATGCTTCAACGGGCAAGCGAGGTGAAGCACCTGTACATGAAAGTTGAATTCACTGGCGACTTTGAGGCCCTTCAACCCTTTCCAGAGGTTGATTTTGTTGACTTCTTCAACAGCCATCCCAAGCTGCAGAAGTTTGATATCCATGGAGCCATGTTTGCAGCTCTTTGTCAGAAGAACAGCTTGAAAAACGTGAGAAGATACGATCAATATGATCCTTTTCTATTCCTTTTTCGACCTTATTTAAGGTTTTGGTACTAAGTGGAGTGCTTTTTCATCCATTGCAGGTTGATAAAGGTTTTGTAATTCCTTGCCTGGAGGAGGTGGTCATCACGGTCAGGTCACCGTTGAATGCTGAACAGAAAATGAGTACTCTAGAGTCCTTTCTAAAGTATGGGAAGAATTTAAAGACAATGGTAATAAAGATTCTTCAGATGAAGAGCAGTCATAGCAGTGCAGATGATTTCTTTGACGAGATTTGCAGGTTTAGGTACATGAACCGCAAGATAGTTCGAATAGAATAAAAGGCTTACCTTATGCCTCTCTTCACTTTAATTCACATCATTTAATTTTTGTAGTGTAATTTTTGTAGACTGCTAATTTGGCTCAAACTATGATCATTTTTTTTAATTGAATGGATTCATAAATGTTTCTTGTTCACATATTTTCCTCATACCTCATGTTTTTTAAATTCGAGTTTAGCAAAGTGTGTAATTCACACTGATATGCTCTTTCCAAGTAGAAATGTACTCAACAAGAACTCTAGTCTGATGAAGGCATGCGACTAAGACAAAAGTTAGTTTATATTTTCTTACAAGTATGCAATCGGTATTTCGTTGTGTATATACATATGCTATATGTGCATATTTAGAAGAAGAAATTCTATTCTAGGAGTAGTGTTACAGACGTTAACTCAGGCCAATCACATTTACTGATTGTGAAATTGGACTGTATATTTGTATCATTTTAGGATTTGAAAAATAACTCTTGATGTTGTTGAACGCTAGTACTATGTTTAGTAGTTGGCACTTCCCATATGGCATTCTGAGATTTTTCTATGTAAATGGACCACGTGTGTTATAAGGGTTGGAACTTGGAGCGTTGACAGGTTGTGATTTCTTTGTTGGCCTGCTTTGTACTAGAATGATAGGGTTTTTGTACCTTAGTTGACATACAATCAGCTTGAGTTAATGCCTAGTGGGCAGTTAGTGGAGAGGGTTGTGAAGCTATATATGTTGTACTGATATTTTGTGTAGGTTAGTTAGAAGGGGCTAAGAGAGCATAAATTGGGGGAAAATCAATTTTGGAGGAATTGTTATAGAGTTTAGCTGAGGGAGAGTTTTTCCTCGGATATAATTCAAGAACTATTCTCTTTCCATTTTCCCCTCTTTTCTTCTAGTTTCTTATTGTGATTCTCAAACTAAGCTAAGGCTTCATCATAACGGCAAACTTCAGTAAATCACAAGAGGCGGAATATTTTTTTCTAATAAACGGCGAGTTCCGCAAGTGGGTTTTATTTCATGACGGGTACTCCAATAAAGGACGGATAATATACAAGGGAGACAAATGTAAATAACATTTCTTTTGGAAGGAAAAAAAATTGATGGCAGAAATTTTTTAAAGTTGGTAAATAGCAATAAATTTGAGTTTGCCAGATAACTCTTGTATTTAAATCACGATCAAAATTAGAAAATCCTAAATGTACTTGGCTAAGTATTTTTACCCCATGGCCAAATTTGGTTATTCAAGGCTTGTAAATCTTAGATTTATTCCCTAAAAAAATTAGTAAATTTGAAATTTTCAGATTTGTGTTCCATTGAAACTTTGAGGGTTTATTTGTTTCGAGTATTATTTATATTCAATAGATTTAAATTTGGATTCAAATATTAAGAATATTTTAGATATGTGTTTGTTTTCTCGAAAATCTAAATTATTTGAGTATCAAAAATCAAAATTTTTAGAGTTTTTATTCTCTCTTAAATTTTTGATATTCGGATATCTTTGTTATAGTAAAAATTAAATTTTTTTTTTTTTTTTATATTTGAGAAAAAAATCATAATTTCTTTATTTGATATTCAATTGAGATGATTTTTTCATTGTATTCCTAGTGAAGAGAGAAATAAATTAAGATCTATATTGTATATTTTTTAAGATCCTTAATATTAAAATTTTATTAGATTTGTTAATAAATTAAAAACTATTTTCATTATCTTTCCAAATATAAATTTTAATTTTATTTTATACTCAGATTAAAATCTAAATGCACATCCAAACATGAATGTAGACAACAATTTAAATCACTAACTTAAATTCTAATTCAAATCATACTACCTTAAATCAAATTACTAATTCGAATCTATTTACCAAACGGATCTTGAATTATAAAGGGTTTGTTTGTTTTGGTACTCTTAGTACTCAATAGATTTAAATTTTGGATTCGAGTATCAAGAATCCTTTAGATATGTATTTGTTTCTCTTAAAATTTAGATCGTTTAAGTATCAATAATTTATGGGGTGTTTGGCAGTGGTGGGAACCACTCAGTTCCCACCACAAAACTCTGTTATAAACAGTAAAAAGTTCTCACATGCTACAGTAACAATAAAAAAAATTGCTATAGTGTAAAACTCTCACATGCTACAGTAAAAGTGGTTCCCACCACTCTTCCAAACACCCACTTAAGTTTTTAGAGTTCTGCTCCCTCCCTAGACTTTTGATACTAGAATACTTCTGCTACAGTAAAAATTTAAATTCTCTCTCCTATATTTAAGGAAAAAAATCATAGTTTCTTCATTTGATATCCAATCGAGATGATTCTTTTTTCATTATGTTCCTAGTGAAGAGAGAAATAAATTAAGATCCACTTTACATTTTTTTAGGACCATTAACATTAAGATTTTATTAGATTTGTTAATAAATCAAAACTATTTTTGTTATCTCTCTAAATACAAATTCTAATTTTATTTCATACTTAGATTGAAACTTAAATGTACATTTAAATGTCAATTCGGATAACTATTCAAATCACTAATTTAAATCATAATTCAAATCACGTTAACTCAAATCAAATTACTTGTAATACCTATGCATTTTTATTACATTAAAAATGCAATTAGTTAAGGATTATGTTGAGATAAAAATATAGTTTAAGGAGAAAAATACTGTATGATAATACAAGAAATTATACAGTATTAGAATAATGTAGTGTGAGGAAATACACTGATAAAGTTATGTAGTATAAAAATTACATTGTAAAAGTAATGTAATGTAAGAATTAGACTGTTTAAGATTAAGCAGTATAAAAATTAGACTGTTTAAGACAAACAGTATAAAAATAATACTGTTTGGAGAATAACGGATAAATGAAGAATGCTGTAACAGTGTAGAGAATGTACTGATAGTATAAGAAAAATAATATCAGTAAAAATTTAGGTTATGGAGCCTCATGAACTGTATGCAAAAGAATACTGACAGTATAAGAAAAATACTGTCAGTATAAACTTGGACTGCGAAAAAATTTTGGTGGACAATTAATGGATTTTGATTGGGTCACCATACCATAAAATATAGCCCAATCACCTAAAGCCAACTAAGGAACCCACTTGATTACCATGAGTCAAATGTTGACTCACCATCACTTTTTGTAAAAAAAAAAGAAAAAAAAAAGATAAAGAAAAGAAAAAAGGGGTGAATTACTCATTATATAAGAGAACATTTGGTCTCTACGGTGGAAGAAAAAGAAAGGAGAGAAACGTGAAAGAAAGGAAGGAAGAAATCCATTTCTTCCTCAATCTCTCACGGTAGCCATAGGTGGGCTCTTTTAAAATTTTTTTCAAGCTTAAATCTTGGCAAATTTGTCCCACTCAAGTTTCAAGAATTGAAGATCAAGAGGTTCCATCAATTTTTAAGGTAAAATCCACACTTTTCTTATGGTGAACAAGGTTTTGTTCAAGTTTTGATGGAATTTTTTATGATGAGGTATGGGCTTGATGTTAAGAAAATTTGGAAGCTCTCAAGTGCTAGAAAGTGAGGCCAACCACTTTGTATGGATTAGGTAAAGTCCTAGTCTTTTTATTTGAACTAAAGTTTAAGTTTTTTATTTTTTTATTTTTTTTATGTATACAAAGTGTTTGACGAAATGTTTAAGCCATGGCATGTAATATGGACATTATGGCATAGTTGTTTTATGTTATATGTTGATGGTGATGATGATAGAAAGAAGAAAATAAGAGTTTTGGTGAAATTTAAAAAGGGATTAAATTGTAAAAAAAAAAAAAAATTCTCAACAGATTTAAAAATCAACCAAAAAGTCCCCCTAAACATTAGAATTTCAAGAAAGTTACAACACAAAAGTTGTAGAACTCGTTGAAATTATTAGGACAGCATGGACAGTTTTCCAAAATTTTGCCTGGTTTAGAAGTTATGAATTTTACGAAATTTTGGGCACAAAATTTCAAGAAATGAAAACGTTATGAAATGTTTGGAATTCGACCATGGTGCTTTTGTAAGTTTTATTCCTTGTAAAAAACATGAACGTTATGGTATAAATTGGTCACTTTTGGTTCCGTGGGAAAAAATGTAAATATTTTTGTATTTCAGGCCAAAACCGTAAAATTATGTGAAAACTGAGTTTTCACTAGGGAATGTTAATTTCCTATACTGTTATAGGTAGTAAGTAATTATAGATGCTAAGTTTTAAAGAATTTAAAGTTTAGGCAAGGAATGAATGAAAGAAAATGAGATTTAGAGCAAAATGGTCATTTTATGAAAAAAGGCCAAAACAGACCCGAAATGCCCGATGTTGGGAAATGCCCCTTAGTGGGAATTTTTTTTTCATATTATGTAGGTAATAGAGTGGAAAAGTTAAGCAAGGAGTTTCATAAGGTTACAAAATGGACGAAAGACCCGTTAGGGGTAAAATCGTCATTTTTAAGAAAACAGCTAGAACAGAGTCGAACACTCCGATTTAGCATAACATACTTAGATGAAAAAATATTATGTAATATGTTTGGTAATGAAACCATCATGTGAGACGAGAGATTTAATAAGGGAAAAATAACCCCGATGGGTTACAAAGTTAGTGAAAGAACGGTAAACCGATAGTATACCAAGTTATTGTTGGAAAAATAATACGCAGCGAAATTTTAAAAATTTTAAATTAAAGTATTTTCTAAAAAACAAGTTTGACATGCTATATGCATAAATTAATCAGATTTTATTAACCTTTGAATGCCGAAGAACTCCCGTAATCCGTGAAGAGAAGTAACGTTCTAGAAGAGCCTCAATCAACTGGTCTTCTTTGCTATTCTCTATCCATGATCGGAGTGAGTGTGGGCTCAGACGTACAGCTTTTTCTTAAGGTGATTCTGTTTCCAACCAATTGAGATAACCCAAAGCTAGTGTTCGTGATTTGTGAACAAGAGTTCTTAGGGAGTTTTAGATTCTCACCAGCAGAGTATCACTCTTAATCTCTCAATTGATCTAAAAAAACTTATGAGACTCACTCCCTATTTATAAAGGTTGGGTCTAGGGTCATTTCTTATCAGATAAGATCTCAAAAATTCGAATCAGAATCAAATTCGGATGAAATCTGCGTAAAAATGAGTGATTTTTATTTCGCGCATAAGCAAGCCGAACTTGCCCCATCGGCAGGCCGAACTTTAAGATCGGCATGCTGAACTGCCGAAAAAAATCTCAGCTAATTTTTTATTTTCCACCCGAGATTCTATAGGATAAAGTCCTAGTTTCAATTCAAATAATCCAATAGAGAAGTTATCTAATTAAAACAATTTTATCTAGATAATCTCTAGGAAAATAAATAGATTCCTAATAATTCTATAAGTTTATCTTGATATAATTTATTCAAAATTAAATCAACTGATAAACATACAAGAATTATCCGATTCCAATAATTCAATAAGTTTAATCTTGAATTAATTTTGTCACAAAATTATTCAACCGATAAACAGACATGAATTATTTGATTATTTTAAATTTCAACCAATCTAATAAATCTGACATAAGTAACCAATAATTAAAACCCCGTATCGTTACAGGATTTTGTGAACTTGCAAAGGGGACCAATTGGACCTGTATAGTTCAAGCTCCCAATAATTATGAAACCCAATATCCTAGATATATATTTCATAATTATCAACTCCAATGATACTCCACTAAAAGCTTGGAGTTGCACTCTCGAACTCTATAGAATTACGAAGCTCGTATAGCTAAGTCTCCATGACATATCATAGTGTACCGTATCCCTATAGGATTATCCATAATCAGCTTAAGGACAAGTTCTGTCTTACCTTCCCAATTATTTTTATCTTACGTTTCATTATCTCACCATCGAAAAACTTACCATCCAAAGACAGTATACCATTTGGTTACACCTATGTATTCAAATGGTTGAGTGCTCGTGTTTTTCAATTACAGGATCTCCTAATAGGAGCTATGGATTCCATATCTATGAATAACAGGTCTACGTCATCAAGAGTCATGCCTCCAATGTACTGGCATGCATACCATTATTAAGATGTGGGTGTCACCCTTTTGGCATATCAAAAGACACAAGTCAAGACAACGGGCCCACTATTCATCTCAGGATTAAGATACAATACAAATGATTGTCTAAAGTGCATCAATTTGTCAAGACAGAATTAGTAATCTAAATCAATTCACTTTATGTCCCGATTTAACACATCATCACTTATGATAACGTGTCAATGTTTCTATTCACGGAGTCCACCTCCGATAGTCAAGATAAACCATCTCCCAATAGGGATATAGACAACATAACAATCTTTACATGAATAAAGCGTCCAACTTTATTCCCTCGATTGCAGATCTTATGATTTAGATAGTCACATTAAGAATCGTGTCTTTTGCATAATCTGTCTATCATATGCCCAATTCTTAAAGGTTTAGACGGACAGTCTTAAACTATTTTTTGCGTATCATACATTCAACAAATATGAACGTAAAGAGGACAATATTTGGTATATATAATAAATAAATTCTTTATTGGTAAAAATGTCTCCAAAAACTTATTACATTTTTACTCCTTAGGGCATACATGTCTAACAGTTATGAAAAAAGGAATGAATGTTTAAGGTTTAAGTTAAGTTATCAATCAAGTGGATTGATAATAAAAAAAGTTAACTAATAAGTTGGCTATCGTTTGATCAGGATACAGAGGCCAACTAATGAAAGGAAAATGAACTAAATAGAAAAACGCTAGAGCGTAGTTTAGGTAAGTTTTAAACCTCACCTACAACATAAAGTAAATGACTTTTAAATGTTGATTTATATGTTTGCAAATGTGTTTACAATTGTTATACAAGTTGTTTTTAAAAAGTATATTTGCATTTGTTGTGTAAAAAGTTTTACAGTTTAAATTAAGATTTGCAATGTATTTACAACTATTATGTTAAAGCATGATTGCATTTGATGTGCATAAAGTTTTGAAAGATCAAGTAAAAATTTGCAATGTAATTGCAATAATTTTGTTTAAAGTATGTTTTGCATTTTATTAATGCATAATGTTTTATAGTTTAATAATGTTTTATATTTTAAATTATGAGTTTTATGCTGCATTTGTTATGCAATAAGTTTTACAGAACAAGTTTTGTTTTTGAAATGTGATTGCATATAATGTATTAGCATTTGATATGCTCACTAACGTTAAAAAGAAGGTAAAGTAATGATAATGAAAAGAAAATATCGTACCAGCCTCCTTGATGTGAGGTACTAAAAGTAAAGTTAAAATTGTGACCTCTTAGATGTGAGGTACAAAAATAAAGTTAAAGTTTGACCTCCTAGAAGTGAGGTACATGATCTCGATGTTTGATGATCTCAAGTCTTCCACAAGGGAAGCATCATGTTTATGATCTTATGATTAAAGATGTTGGTATGAACACTAAAGGTTATAAGATGAAGAAAGTTAAGGAACAAAGATAAATGTTAAGAAAGAAATGAATGTTTAAGTTTATAGAATGTTCATAAAATGCTCATAATTATTGTTCATAATTGAGCATAAACGGAATCATGCATTTTAACTTTGCTCGCATTCCTTATTATAAAATGTTATATGTTATGCTATGAAAAACATTCTGAGAAATTTTTTAAGTAAAATGTTTATGAAAAACATTTTCATATTTTCAAGAAAAAGTTTATGAAGGACGCTTTAAGAAAAACGTTCAAGAAATGTTTTATGAAAATGTTTATGCAAAACGTTTCAGAAATGTTTAATGAAAAACGTTTATGAAAAATGTTTTCGAAAGTGTTTATGAAAAACATTTAAGAAAAATATTTTAAGAGAAAGGTTTTTATGAAAAAAGTTTTTAAAGTATGTTTAAATAATTTGTAGGATTATATTTGAACTTACTGAGCAAAAGCTCATTAAAGTTTCTTCATGCTGTGGGTAGTGTTATGGGTGACCAGTAGGACATGTTAGAAGAGCTGGGTACTGCGGAGGATAGATGTGAGGATTTGGGGATGGATACCATCACAGTTTGCTTCCGCTACACAGAGAAAGGTTTTTCACTATTTAATATAGTGCTTTCAAAGTTTTAAGAAAATCACAGTTTTAAGAAATATTTTTAAGGTTTTACAATATCTTTTACGAAATGTTTTATATTATCATAAAGTTAAATTTTAAGTTACGATTCAGATAAATGTTTCTTATTAAATTTTAAGAAATGATTTGAAATAGTTTTAAAAGCAAATGTTGAGCGAGGTTTCAACTTAGATTACGACATAAGTCGCAACAGTTTTTAAGAATGTTTAAAGAAAAAAAATTTTCTAGTATTTTTCTTACTATGTAAGTAAGATTAATGTTTAAGAATGATATTTAAGAAATATTAGTGACTACCTAAATAGGTAGGTCATTGCATTACTAATTCAAATCTATTTACCAAATGGACTTAAAGATTTTTCTTATCTATAGCTACAAAATACTTTATTTACATACTATTTATTAATTGTTTACTTTACAAGCATGTTTTTGCCCTTGCAAATCTTCTTAAGTAAAGGAAATCAAAATTCTGCTATTGTTCATAAAATATAATACTATTGTTGTCTTTTATTTTAATAGCTCAACTTTTGTGAGAACTGCTAACTAATGGAAATATCAGCGTCTAGATTTTACGAAACACCAACAGAAACAACGATAAATGTGAAAATTGGTGTAGACTTTACGAGTATACATGATTGATATGCATGCGATAAATGATCTTAGAACACTAAATGACAAGGATGCATCTACAAATTAGGTAGAATAAAGTATTTATATAATCGAAATTTTAAAAAAGGGTACCTTATATTTATACTTCCGGCAAAAAAAAAAAATTATTAATACTAAGTGGCACTTTTAGGAGGTTTGGAGGATCGCTTTGACTCAAACACTATAAATTTTTCACATATTATAATATAAAACAAAAACAAACTATAATGTAAAACCCTCATGTATTATACTATTTTAAATTAATTAGTTTAAATTAATGCTCTTAAACACCCTATTAATAAAATATATATACAATGCCTAAATTTAATATAATATTGCTCTTTTCAACAAAATTGTTTTTTCCAATGTACATCAAAATTTCCACCGAAATTTTCCCGATGCTTTTTAAGTATTAACTTCTCTTTCAACTTCAGTAGTGCCCAAAACTAAAATTTTAGTGAATTTTGATGGAAAAGTCTAACGTGAACTTTATCCTTCTTTAGACGTTTTGTTAAGAGTTTGTGTTTATAAACGAGGCATCGTTGTATGAGCTCGTGAACTTTCTATGTTTGAAAGTAGATACCACATACATTTATTTGTGACACAAATTAACATGTAATATTAAAGAAAATATGACATAATATGTAATTTTCTATGATATAAATAAACACAACTTTTAAAAATATAACATAATATGTAATTTTCTCTTGTATTTGCGCTTTAGTATCAATATGTGCAGTTTCCACAGTCTTGAAGTTGAATAAAGTTTAAAGACTTCACTCAAAAAAAAAAAAAAAGAAAAAAAAAAAAAAAAAGAAAGAAAGAACGAGGAAAGAAGTGGAACAAAAACGAAGGCTTTGCAAACGAAACTCTTCACTTGATTGGTTGATATCAATGATGATGAAAGAAGCAAAATCCCGCCACACTACATGCCTTTACCACACCCCAATAACTATTCAAACAAAGGAAATTGAATCGAACAAAACTAAAAACGAAGGAAAAAAGGAGCCTCTCAGGATAGTTTTTAAAAGACAAAATGGAAACAATTTCGTGTAAATAAAATCGTAGGAAGCATTCGTTCCTTACAAGACTGTGGAGTAAGGCACTCAGTGGACATATCTGATTTACCAATCATGTTGAAATCGGTAACAGGAGAAATCATATGAATAAATATATCATACTAGAAATTCCACATAAGCAGAATAAGAAATATATATTTAACAATATGCTTTTATGTATAAATTATATATTGGTTATGAGTGATCGATAAAAAACTCAGAACTCATCCAGTCCCTTTAAAAAGCCACTTGAAATATATTTTTTTTTTGAATAAATTGAAAGCTACAGATTTTATCAAATGTTGTAAAATAAGTCAACCAACAAGTTATCCATCCCGTTTATTAAAGATGAGTCTGGTAAAGAAGTAACGAAAGCAAACGTAAATGGAAATGCTTTAAATTCTCATGTGTAAAAATTTAATCTTCTCAATTAGTTAAAGTAAAAACTGTATAGAACACAACAAAATTTCCTACAAAGCAATAAATTAAAGAAAACAAAGTTGTAGACGTCATGTTTCTTCTCTAAAAGCTTACTGCAGTAGAGTATTCTAGATGAGCTTCTTCTTTTGGAAAAATCGTTTCAAATGCCACAACTGCAGGGCTGAAACCGCAATGCAAACAGCTACAGACATCATACTAAACCGTGCCACCCTGGCATTTGTTTTTTCGCTCACATCCCTCATCTCTGCTTCTCTGTAGTTTTTTGTATCCAAAATAAGACGACAAAATAGGAAGCGATTAAAGTGATTGAATGTAAAGCTTAATTGAGCTAGTACACCCTGAACTTATTAGTGTCTGGCAAATTGGACCCAAACTTTTAATTTTGGCAAATGGGACTTTAAATTTGCAATTTGTTGCAATTGTGGTCCGACAGCTAACACGTCAATTAATGGTCAAAAATGACCCAAGATTTTCGTGCAAATGCACCAAAAAATGGCTGGCAAGTTGAACCCTGATCTTTTAAATTTTAGTAACCATTGGACTGCATTGCCAAGGATTGTTTAAACTTAGGGTTCAATGCCAAAATTAGAATTTCACAGTCCAAAATGCAAATGATGAAATATTCAGGGTGTATGGATGTCATTTACCTTAAATTTAAACAAGAATGAAATTTTCATGCAATCCAACCAGGTCTCTATATATTACCTGTTCTTGAGATAGAGTAGATTCTCATGGATGGCTTCAACAGCTCCTTCAAGCTTCCTCAGCTCCAGTTCAATGCCCTATGCAAGAACATATATAGGAACTATGAAATTACGCAATTGTATGTAGTCTTATGAATTACTCTTTTTCTAGTTACGATGACAACCCAAACTTGTACCCATTTCTCATTTTTCATGGTTTAGATAGACTTTGGATCAAGGTGTACTACCAAAATGAGCTTATTTATTTCTTATTATAACTCGACGGCATAAACTTTAATTTAATAAACTCTGACTTTACTCCTTTATCACATGTACTTGATTGACAAACAAAAAGGTAATATAAGGTCCAAACTGTACACCTCATAAGTTCATAAGAATATATACATGCAGCATGCCAATTTGAGGGTGCATATATTGTCTTTCAAGGATTTTAATTAAAAAAAGAATTTCATTTCCGTTAGCATTTGAGGCATTTAATTTTCAATATGATAGCAACATTCCTTTTCATACTCATTACACAATCATGGTAGTTAGCAAATCATAAAGTAAAATGAAAAGGCATTATGTATATGCATCTGAAAGTTCTCACCTCAATCTTCTCTTTCCTCGCCACTGATTCCCAATCCTTTGCTGCAATTCCGGTTTTCCAGTCAAGGTTAACACTTACATCTCCACCTCCAGTATTAGAACCATCCACCCAAAAGCATGCTAGATAATTTCCAGCCTCATGCGTTGTGAAAGCAAATTGACCACGTGTTGTATTCTCCCTATGGTGAAGATTGCTCCCATACGGAGAAGTCACCTGGAAGACAACAAGACTTTGGAATTTGTAAACAAATACATGCTCAACTGAAAGAGGACTTACAAGAAAAAAAGGTTGAGGACTCATCTCAATGAAATCCATTGTACGTTGACAAATCCATTATCAAATCAACTTGCTATTTTTTACTTTTTTATTTTTCTTGAAGAAATCTAAAGGAAAAGGAAAAGCGATCTCCCTAAAACGCAGTTTAACTAAAGTTACTGTGGTTATTATAACCAATTTTCAACATGATCTTGTGAAACAATGTTAGAAACCAATGATTTACCGAAGCTGACAGACCTGGGAACAAAGCAAATGTTGTGATGAACCTTGGGCATTGCAATTGTAAGCAATGATATCTTCCAAAATTTCCAAAGAAACTAGTAAGGCATTGGGATCCTCATAGTTTTGAGAAAGCCTCAATACACAAGCTCAACGTACAGTCAGAAGCCGAAAAAGGAAACCGACCCATCCACACACTCACATACACACACAAATCACTCTAGAAAAGAACATTGATTGGTGCAAGGCATATAAAACTCTACTGTACTCAAGTCTTATAGTATTTATTTGGAACAACCACAAGAATTTTGTACTTACTCTTAGCTAATTAAGTAATGGAACTTTGCACATGAATTCTTTTTCTCCATCCAATCTAATTGAAAGTAACATCCTGATCCTCCACTATTAGTTGAAGATGCATCGTTCATAATCCTAATTACCTCTAGTCTCCTCTTTCTTGGACTTCCTCTACCTCATATTCATACATGAGTGAACCATCTTAACTATTAGTTGTCTCAATTGAGACGCACCTACCTCAGACCAAGTATCATTGCTTTGCACCTGATCTTATCTTCTGTTACCACCCGCCAATGTCAACAATAAGCAAGTGACACATGGTATGATAAACTTTCACAATGTTATAGACCAGTGGATCGATTTCATGAGAAGACCATCCCAAATACTTTATAAACTATGTTGGTAAAATTCGGAATGATGAGCTGGTGTCAAAGTAAAAAATGAGGTCAAGGAGTGCTAGGCGTTATCCTTAAGAATAGTACGCCCCTCTCAAAGTCTCAAACAATATCGGGATGCAAAAACAGGCTTCAAAGGAATTTAATCTAGCTTCATAAGGGTCCTCTCACAAATACTTGGCTCTATAACACTTATTTATAGTTTTAAACAACACTCAAAGTAGAACAAAAGATTAGAGGACATAACAAAACTGTTGAACAAAATTTATGAATGCTTTTTGAACCTTGAAGAACCCTTCAAATTAAACAAATAATTACGAACATGTTGAGAAACTTCAAAGAAGATGCCAAATTTTCATGGCAATTGCACAAAAAGCTTTTGTTATGAGTTTCCTTCTCTCTTTGAAACTGCATGGTGGGTAGCCAAAGTCTTTAATTTGGTCCATTTCATATAAGTTTCCTAAACCTTCATTGAGAAGCAAAAACTGTGGAGAAATGTGTGCCTACATATTCGCCATTTTCCAAGAAGCGGCGAGAGCTTAGTGCACCATGTTCCCTTCTTGTCTTCTTTGTTCTTTCTCCCTTTTTATTCAATGTTTGTTTAGGAGAAAGTGTAGTTAAAATTTACAACAACTACTTTAATTTTTCTCAACATATTTCTTTGCTTTTTCTTGTTTCCCATATTTCTCTTCATGTTCTAAAAGGTGGTGAGCCTATAAGTTTAACAAATCTATGTAACATGATTCTATCAAGATGTATCAATTACTTCGCTTCGCAAGGGAATCTGCAAAAAATGTAATGCGAACATTTCGAACCGGTTGAAGTTCAAATTCCTAAGAAATTCATGGAACAAACTACAATTCTTCAGCTTAAGAAAAATTCAATAAACATTGTAATAATTTTACAAAGGAGAACACATAAATTGCAGAGAAATTCGCATGTTCTGCAAGACACGCAAGACAAAAGAAATAAGAAATTCATAAATCCAAAATCCTTTCTCCATATTTCTTCAATTTCCTAAGCAGTCAACCAAAATAAAATTAAAAAAAATAAAAAAATTGAGATGGACATAATGAATGAAGCGTGGATGGATTCGTGAAGAGGAGTTTTAACCTTGACGGAGATGGTGGGGCTGTGAGCGTGATCATCGGCGACGACAACGTAGTCGCCCAAAACGACGACGTTGTTCTGGATTTCCTCGGAGACGCACTTGGTGCCCGACGGAGGAAGGGTTAACCAAATGGCTTCGCCTGCTCCAGTCATGGAAAGGATCACCGCCACAATGATGGCTGCCGCGCTCTTAATCATCATCATCACCGCTCTCTCTCTCTAAAAATCGTCGCTTTCTTTCTGTATCTGTAAATGGTGCTTCAAGGAATTTTAATCAGTAATTTGCAAGAGAAAACTGGAAAGGAAATGTTTCGTAAACGGAGAGAGACACGCTTTACCTGAACGTGACCCAGATCTGTCCCTCTGCCCCTCTCTCAGCTTGCCCCTCCTTAACTTTCTTGTCTAGTTTATATTTTTGGTTTAATCATGTAACTATTTTAATTGGGTTAATTTTGAAAAAAAAGGCAAAAAGAAATTTTAAATTAAAGAAATAGTTTTTTTATACAAATTTTTTTTTTTTAAGCATCAAAACTGTTTTAGTTTTTTTCAAAAAAAAAAAAAATTATATCGAAAAAAGGAACCTAAGTAGGATGGAAAAAAAAAACTAAAACTATTTTAGTATCCAAAAAATTAATTTTTTTATGCAAAAAAAAAAGAGACATTGACCAAAAAAAGTTTTGGCCAAAAAGCCATTTTTAAAAATCCCTCATTTAAATTTTATTGTTAGCATATTATTTGGATAGAAAACCATGAAAATAAATAATATAAAAATACTTTTAATTAGATTCAATTAATTTTTGAAATATATTTTTTTTCTTAGAAATTTTTTAAATTAATATTTAAAAAGCTATAAAATTTAAGGTCTTTTTTAAATGGATATTTTGGTTGAAGGTTTTTTATATTTTTAAATCCATAAAATATTTTTCCTTTTAAGGATTTTTATGTTTTTAAATTTACAAAATATTCTTAAAACTGTTTAAGGGTAATTAAGTTGTTTTGAAGCTATTGAACATTGTGAAAAGATTAATTTGAGGCCTTTGAACATTGTTATTATCCATGATTGTTAGTTAATTAGATTAAAATGAAAGACGCAAAACAAACAACCAAAGAATGAACAAAGTGTGGAAAGAAAATAATTAAATAAGAAATTGCAGTGGTTCACTCTTAAATGAGTTACATCTATTATTGATTTATTCACTATGTTTGATCAAAGTTTACAAGGTGGAGTAGAGTAAAATGTTTCTAGCGTAATTTATACATTGTAATGGTAAGTAAAATGACATAGGGTCCCTTTTAAAGGGTCCTCTCCCTCTATTTATAAAGGTCGGATGAGGTGGTTACATGAGCGGTTACCATTGCTCCTCTTATTGCGAGGTAGCTGAGCGTAGTAGTGATGCGAGGTAGTGGGCGGTTACTACGTGCTCACTCACCCATGTTTTCCCAGTGATGGTAGCCATAAAGACATGTCCATAAAGATCGAAGTGGTTCTAGGAATTGTAGAGTTAGTAACCGTCATTGCGAATTAGAAGTCATTAAGCGAATGACCAATAGCGAGTCCCTTTTGAGCTTTTAGCGAAGACAAAACAACCAAGTAGTTATGAGTAAGGGCTAGTGACTTGCCACTTATGCATGAGAAGTCATCGAATGGCAAATAGCTAACAGTTGAGAAGTCGAATGAGAGACTAGAATGAATATCACGTCTTCCAAGTGATGAGTGGTCACTAACCACATGTATGACTGAGTAGTAGACAAAATAGAACCCCAGTGGATACCCCCTCCTTCGCTAAACTTATTCGCACTTAAGGGGAGTGAAGGAATTAACAAACCAGTTGAAGAATCAACCATCTAATGTCGAGAAAGTAAGTTGGAGATTGTCAATTATTTGGCCAAAAAACTATCAAGTGATTGTAGCCCTTAGATCTACAATTAAACCAAATCAAGTTAGAATTTAATTAGTAGGTGCATTAAGATTAATTGGGCCCTTGATCATCGTTATTTGACGTGCTATATGCATAAATTAATTAGATCTTACTAACCTTTGTATGCCGAAGAGCTTATACAATTTGTCAAGAAAAGAACATTCCCAAAGAGCCTCAACCAACTGGTCTAAGAGTATTTTGCAATTAGTTCCAAAAGAGCTCCTGCTATATATATAAAATTGCATCAAAAACACGTAATTAAATTATCGTTAGATCGGCAAGCTGAACTAACGGTCGACCTGTCGAACTTTCTGCATCGGCTGGCCAAACTAACTGATCGGCCTACCGAACGTGCAATAATTTGATCCATTAGAATCTTTTATTCCTAATTGAGATTCTTTGGATAGAGCCTCAGTTTTAATTCAAATAATCGAATAAAAAAGTTATCAGATTAAAACAGTCATATCTGGATAATTTCAAAGAAAATAAATATTTCTGATAATTCAATAAGTTTATCTTGAATTAAATTTGTAAATTATTTCAAACGATAAACAGACATGAATTATCTGATCTTATAAAATTTCAACCAATCTAATAATTTAACATAAGTCACAAATTTATTGGAAAAGTATGCAGCATCATTACAGGATTGATTATGAGCTAGCAAAGGGGACCCGATAGACTTATATAGTTCAAGCTCTGATAATTATAAAAAACAATATCCCAGATATATATTTTATAATTATTAACTCTAACGCTACTCTACTAAAAGCTTAGAGCAGCATTCTCATACTAAAGAAAAATACGAAGCTTCAAATTAGCTAAGTGTCAATGGCATATCATAATGTGTTGTATCCCTATAGGATGTTCATAATCGGCCTAAGGATAAATTCCATGTTACCTTCCTGATTATTTTTATCTTACGTTTCATTATCTTACCACTAGAAAACTTACTATCTAAGGACAGTATACCATTTGGTTACATCTATGCATCCAAATGGTTGAGCATTTCAGTTTTTCAATTACAGGATAACGCATATACGAGAACATCATTGACTCCACCAATGGAGCTTTGGATTCCATATATATGAAGAACAGGTCTATGCTATCAAGAGTTATGTCTCTAACTTACCAGTATGTGTATCATCAGAAAGGCAAGATATCACCCTTTGGTATATCAGAAAGACATAAGATAAGATAATGGGCCCATTAGTCGTTTCAGGATTAAGATACAACACATATGATTGTTTAAAGTGAATTGATTTGCACAGATAGAATTATTAATCCAAATCAATTCCACTTTATGTCCTGATTCAATATGTTGTCATCTATGACAATGTACCAATGTTCCTACTCACAGAATCTAACTCCGATGGCTAAGACAAGCTATCTCCTGTCAGAGATGTAGACAACATAACAATCTTAGCATGAATAAAGTGCCCAGCTATATTCTCTTGATTACAGATCTTATGATTTAGACCATCACCTTTAGAATCATGTCTTCCGCATAATCTATCCATCATATGCCTGATTCTTAAAGGTTTAGATCAATAGTTTTAGACTTTTGTTTGCTTAACATACATTCAACAAATATGAATGTAAAGAGGACAACATTTGGTATATGAACAATAAATAAATTTTTTATTGATAAAATGTCTCCAAAAACATATTATAGTATTTTACTCTTTAGAGCATACATGTCTAATAGTCTCCTACTTGTACTAAGTGAGTAAATATGACATATTACATATCCCTATAGCTTCCACATGCCTCTTGAAAACCCTCGCAATTAGTGTCTTCATAAATGGATCAGCTAAATTGTCTTCTGATATGATTTTGCATACAGTAACATGCTTGCCCTCAACAAAGTCCTTTATCAGATGATACTTCTGATGAATATGTTTACTCTTCTTGTGAAATCTTGGTTCCTTAGCATTAGCTATTACGTAGTGTTACACAATACAACAATATTGCCTTATCCATGGCAGGAACTACCTCAAGATCCCTAAGGAACTTGCAGAGCCATACTGTTTCTTTCGAGGTATCACTAGCTGCCACATACTTGGCTTCTATTGTTGAATCTAAAGTGCAATCTTGCTTGACACTTCTCCAAACAATGGCACCATCGCCCAAAGTAAACATAAAACTAGAAGTCAATCTCTTTGAATCCGGGCAGCATTAGAAATCCAAATTAGTATATCCTAGAGGTGTTTAATTCTCACCAGAAAATACAAGCATATACTCTCGAGTCTTTCTTAGGTACTTGAAAATATGGTTGATCGCAACCCAATGGTTTTGTCCTAGATCTGACTGAAACTGACTTACTATCTACATAATAAATTTCTGGTCGCATGCTAGGCATGGCATATATGAGACTACCCACAGTTGAAGCGTAGGGCACCCTCTTCATGTATTCTCTTTCTTTATCAGACTTTGTGAGTCTTTCTAGAAAAATAATTCTAGACCTAGATGGTTGCCCACCTTTCTTAGAATTTTGCATTGTAAACTTCTTGAGAATTTTATCTATGTAAGCTGCTTGGGACAAAGCTATCATTCTGTTATTCCTATCCCAAAAGATCCAGGTACCGAGAACATAATTAGCATCACCCAAGTCTTTCATATCAAACTGATTGGTCAACCATAATTTGACTGATGATAATGCCTTATCGTTATTGCCAATTAGTAGAATGTCATCTACATAGGGAAGTAGAAAAACTACCTTCCCATCCTTAATGTGTTAGTAAACACATGGTTTATCTATATTTTGTTCGAACCCATAAGTCTTGATCATTTGATAAAATCTTATGTTCCAAGAATGGGAAGCCTGCTCAAGTCTAAAAATTGACTTTAGTAGCTTATAAACCTTACCCTTTTGACCCTTAGCCTTGAACCCGTTGGGTTGTACTATATATATGGACTCATCAAGATAGCTATTCCAAAAGACCGTCTTGATATCCATCTACCAAATCTCATAGTTGAGAGAGACAGCTATAGATAAAAGAATGCGGATGGACTTAACCATGGCTATAGACGAAAAAGTTTCCTCGTAATCGATTCTTGCCTTTTATGTATATCCTTTAGCTACCAATTAGCCTTATAGGTTTCGGCTTTTTCATTTGCTCATTTTTTTCTCTTGTACATCCACTTACACCCTATGTGTTTTACCCCTTTTGGAAGTCCACAAGTTCCTAGACCCGATTAGTCTCCATAGACTTTATCTTAATGTACATGGCTTTTGTCTAGAGTATTGAATCAACATCCTTCATAGCTTCTTCATAAGTGTAAGGATCCTTGCCATGTTCATCCGGTTCAGCCAAGATGGCCTCACCATTGAACATTTACCTCTCGAGTTAAGGCCTGATCCTCCCACTATGCTGAAGCTCCATAGGTTGTTGTTTGGTTGGTTTTTCTATATTGATTAGATTGGTTTCTTCTAGAACCCCTGAAGTGATTGAATCACTTGCCAACTCCTTGAGTACCACTTTTCTTCGAGGCTTAAATTTGTTCATGTAACATTCCTCAAGGAATGTTACATTTGTTGAAACCACGACTTTATTTTCCTTTGGGTTATAGAAATAACCCCCTTTAGTCCCTTTTGGATATCCTACAAACATCTAAACTTCTAAACGTGCTTCCAACTTATTCACTTCCTTATACAGAACATGAGCCAGACATCCCCATATGCAAATGTGGTTTAAGGATGTCTTCTTCACCATCCATAACTCGTGAGGAGTTTTAGGAACTGATATTAAAGGCATATTGTTCAAAAGATAACATACGGTTTATAGTGCATATCCCCAAAAGGATAAAGGCAATGATGAATAACTCATCATGGACCTAACCATGTCCAACAAAGTCTTATTTCATCTCTTAGCTATGCCATTCTGCTGTGAAGTGCCAGGCATAATCAATGGGATAAAATCCTATTATCTAATAAGTATTCTAAGAACTCATCAGAGAGGTATTCACCACCTTGATCGGATCGAAGTGCCTTTATGGTTTTACCTAATTTCTTTTCTACTTTAACATGAAACTCCCTGAACTTGTCAAAAGTTTTGCTTTTATGATGCATTAGGTAGACATGCCCATATCTTGAGTAATCATCAATAAAAGTGACAAAGTACTCATACCATTCTTATGCCCGGATGTTCATGGGACCACAAATATCACTATGTATAAGTTTTAGAACCCCTTCAGCCCTATTGCCCTTAGACCTAAATGGTCTTTTGGTCATTTTGCCCTCCAAACAAGATTTACATCGTGGTATAGATTCCACCTTTAAGTGACTTAAAGGTCCATCCCTTACCAATCTTAGAATCCTATTCAAGTTAACAAGACCTAATTGCAAATGGCAAAGATAAGTCTTATTAGAGTAAGAATTCTTAATCTTTTAGAGTTATTATCATTAACTTCAATGCTAAGTAGTAAGTCCATCTTAGATTTGATAAAACATAGATTGTTTTGCATCCATCCATCACAGATAAAAGGTTTGTTTTTATGAATTACCACTTTATTATTAAAAGAAACTGAATAAGAATATTTAAATAAACAAGCTACAAATATTAAAACATACAAACAATCTCGCAAAACTAAAATCCTATATTTATCAAAGCAAAGATGGAAGTCTCCTACTGCTTCAACCAACACCAAGGATCCATCGCCCATCCAAAGCGTGAAGTCTTCATGCAACAGACTTCTCACTTCTTTGACCCCTATAGAGAAATACAAACATGATTAGTTGCTTTAGAATCTATGGCCCAAGTGTTACTTGATTCCTTAACTAAACAAGTTTCAATAACTAGAAGATCACACCTACCTCCTCAAGAAAAGAAGTCCTTACAATTCTTCTTTATGTGCCCAACCTTCTTGCAAAAAAAACACTTTAGCTTCTTCTGGTTCTTTTTTTTTTCTTCTTCTTATTCTTTCTGTTTATAGAAACAGAAGATTTTCCATTCTTAGCCTTTTGCTTCCTTTCATTCCCAGGGTTAGGATTGGAACCGGAGGCAGTTGCCAAGTTAGCCTCGCTACCCGTAGGAGTTTTTTTGATTAGATTTTTGAACTCCTGTAACTGCTTCATCAACTCCATTAAGGTTACATTTTGTCTATTGCTCGAATTATATGAAGCTCTAAGCGAGATGAACTCCTTTGAATGAGTCTCAAAAACCATAGTTATCTATGACTCGGCTTCGATATCAGCTCCATGGGTTTGAGCCTTTACGAGATAGCTAATGACTAACATCATATGCTCCTTCACAGGAGTCCCTGGTTTTTATTTGCAATTTAAAAGTTTTTGAAGTATCCCTTGCCATTTGTTATGGCTTGGTCTCTAAATATACCTTCAAGATTATCCATGATTTGCTTTGCAATCTTAAAATCTTCATGTTGAGCCTGTAGCATGTTATTCAAGCTAGTCATAACATAACAGCGGGCCTAATCATTAGCATCTTTCCAATGATCATATGTTTGGATTTGCTCATTTGTGAATTCCTTGGTAGGTTTGGGAGGACACGGTATTGTAAGCACAAATTTTAGTTTCTTAAAGGAAAGGATGGTATTCAGGTTCCTCTTCCAGTCATTGTAATTTTCACCAGTTAATTGGTTTTTATCAGGTATCATTTAGACATTTAAATCTACAATAATGATCATATACCAAATATAAGCAAACATTCCATATTAGTTTAGTATGAAAACATAATCAGGTAAACATACAATTGTATTTATGTGTCAAAACCTTGAAAATATCACAACCTTACAACGATAATTCCTATCACGCTCGGAGTACGGGAGGTGATGTGGTAGATTAATTAATTTAATTAAAAACTGGTTTTAAAATTAAATTTATAAATAAAAATGTGATAATTTTAAAATCGTTTATTTAAAGCGATCTGTTATAATATTCGGATAAATAAAATAATAAAATAAACAATAAGGAATAATAAAAATATAAGGTGAGGTGAGGATGGGTCCCATTGGCCCACATCTTGTGCACACACACAGTACTGACAATATTACAATACAACCATAGTCCAAAATAAAAGAGAAAGTTAAGATCTTACATGCCTTGAATTGTAGTAATACAACCTACCCAAATCTTCTACTGGTCGCAAGTCCGATCAACGGACTTTTCTCCGATCCTAAGCTGATATCCACCTATGGGGTAAGATTTTAAAATAAATAAAACGTGAACGAATGGCTCAGTAGGACTATAATTTTTAAAATATTTAACTTTAAAAGAAATTTCATTAATAAAATAAATATGTAAAAAAAACGAAATAGGACAAACAATTAAATAGATGAAAATTTAATAAAAGCTTTCCTTACCAAAGTCAATTAAATGGGTCGACTAGAAAGAATACCATTTTCTTTTCCTGGGCAAACCATATGTAAATCACCACCGTAGTGGCCCAGCTGGGTTTCGAGACCTGTCCCCAAGGTCGCGCACTATACAACTCGATCTCTGATATGGCATCATGCCCAAAATATATATATATATATATATCTCTTCATGATTATTAAAATCTCTTTTTACCGAATATAATCATTTACATTCATTATGAGGTTTATTATGAAATCCACCTCAATCTAATGTTTGTAAAAAAAGCATTTAATAAAACCCTCTTTCAATCAGTTATTGAAAACATTTGATAAAAATTCCTTTTAGGCCAAAATCATTTTAAAATCAGGTCACCAAAGAAAAGGGGTAGAAGCCCTACTTCAATATTTGTGCTAGTGTCCCACACCGTAATCCCGGTCCGCTATACGTTAGCTTCGCGGATCCACGTACAACCTTAAATATATAACAACGTAGTTTATCAGTATCTAACTCAAGATATCCTATGTTATTAAATCATCTCATGGTGTCCTAGTGTGCCATTTAAGTTTATAAAATCATTTTATAAAGTTAGAATTTCAATCGGGGTTTGAAACAATGAAAATAGGTGAAAAATCACAAAATTTTCACCATGTCGGTCGGCCTGTTGGTCGCCCTGGTTCGGCTGACCGAACTATGCAGTTCGGCCTGCCGGAGGTCCAAGTCCGATCGGCCAAACTTTTCTATGTTGAGCCTACCAGTTGAATGAATTCGGCCTACCGAACACTTGAATCCAGCCTGCCGATTTGGAAAAATTCTAAAATTTTTCAGGCACGGGTCTTGGCCCCCCCAAGCCCAAATCTTCAATGCTAACTTGTTTTCTCAATTCTCAAGCGTGGGTAATACTCATAATTGATAGAAAAACATAGTAGATTACTTTTCAATGCATTAAAACAAGTTTTAAACAAAATTTTTAGAAAAATCCAAAAATGAGAAAAATTGGAGAAAAATGAAAAATCTTGATTTGAATCCGTTTTTGATGAAACAAAGTTTGTATTCTAGTCATTCTAAGTTCATCTAACCTAGATTGAAAGATTTCTAAGCTTAGAAAAGCTTAGATTTCAAAATGCAAGAAAAATTGAAAAAAATTTAAAAAGTTTTGAAATTTAGAAACTAACCTTGAATCGAAGCTTTGAATCAAGTTTGTGGTTGCTCAATCATGTTCCCAAGCCTTCAATCCACAATCTCAAAGCTTGAAATCAAATTTTGTTTAAAAAATTTAGAGAGAGATTAAGAGAGTATGAGGGGAACCGAGAGAAAGAGAAAGAGAGAGACACGGGCTAGAGAGAGAAAGGAGAGAGAAAATGAGTGAAAGAGAGAGAGAGTGAGTGAGATAAATAGAGGAAGAGAGAGAAAATTAGTTGCACAAAACCGTGTGCAACGCACTGTTTTCAAATAAAAGCTACTTGGTACTTGACAAATTGTATTGTTTCAAAATTTAAAATAGCAATTAAAATAATTCAAAGTAATTAAAAATCATCAAAAGAATAAAAATAACATAAATTTTAAAATTTCACAAAATGATCAAATTAAATTCAAAATATTCATTATGACACACTACTCCACCATTTTACATTCTAATAACACTTAATAAATTTTGGGCCATTACAACTCCCACTTCTAAAAGAAATTTCATCCTCGCAATTTTCAAATCAATTAAAAAACAAAACAAATGCGGATACATCTCCCGCATACTTGACTTTAATTCTCAAGTGGCTTCATCAACCCCGTGATGCTGCCACATGACCTTAACTAACGAGATCTCATGACATCGCAAGCTAATCACTTTACGATCGATAATTTGGATTGGTACTTCTTCATATGTCGTGTCTTCCTGAATTTGTACGTCCTGCAACGAAACGATCTTATTCTGCTCAGGTGGACACTTCCGAAGCATTTACACATGAAATACGTTGTGAACATGCAAAAGTTTCAGAGAAAGGTTAAGTCGATAAGCAACCACACCAACACGCTGGGTAATCTCAAACGGTCCCACATATCTTGGAGCGAGTTTTCCTTTTACTCCAAATCGCGAAATGCCTTTGCGAGGAGATACCTTGAAGAGTATAAAGTCTCCAACCTCGAATTCCAAGGGTCGACATCTTCTATCCGCGTAACTCTTCTGTCGACTCTAAGTTGCCTTCAGTTGGTCTTGAATCACGACAATCTTTTCATTACTATCACGAATCTCATCTGGCCCAAGAATAACTCTATCCTCTGGGTCAGCCCAACACACTGGCGATCGACACGGTCATCCATATAACGCTTCAAATGGTGCAATATCAATACTCGATTGGTAGCTGTTGTTGTACACGAACTCTACCAGATGCAAGTAATTCTTCCAGTTTCCCTCGAAGTCTAATGCGCACGCACGCAACATGTCTTCGAGAATCTGAATGACTCGCTCAGATTGCCCATCGGTCTGAGGATGAAATGCCATGCTGAAGTTCAAATATGTACCCATAGCCTCCTAAAAGCTCCTCTAATACTTGGCATTAAACCTGGTATCCCTATAAGATGTAATGGATAAAGAAACTCCATGCAACCGTACTATGTTCTGCGGATATGTTTCCAAATCGACCACGACCCAAATCGCATCATGTCTTTGCTCCGTCCTTGGCAATCCAGTAAGAAAATCCATCGTGATATGTTCCCATTTCCATCCATGAATAGGAAGCGGCTAAAGCTGACATGCTGGCTTTTGATGCTCTGCTTTCACCTGAAGACAAGTCGTACATTTGGCCACATACTCTCGGATATCCTTCTTCATACCTCTCCACCAATACTGCCTTTTTAGATCACTGTACATCTTTATGCTTCTTGGATGAATGGCGAACTGAGACTTATGAGCTTCGTCCATGACGGCCTTCGTCACTTCTGCAATTGCTAGAACTGCTAGACGCTCCCTGAAGTATAACGATCTATCTGCATGTATTCTCCATTCTTCAAACTTCTCTCTGTTCTAAATTCGCGTCTAGATTCCCTAAAGATGCTGGTCTTGCCACTGATTCTACTTCACCATCTGAACAAGAGCTGAGGTCATCTCCATGTGGTACACCGAAACATGATCATAGTTTTCTTGATACTATAGCCTGAACTCACTCACTGTCACACCCCTCTTCCAATCTTCAAGAGCCAAACAATCGAGAATCCCTGAAGACTTTCGACTAAGCGCATCTGCGACTACATTAGCTTTCCTGGGATGATACTGCAGCGTGAAATCATAATCCTCCATGTATTCCATCCATCTTCGCTGCCTCAAGTTCAAATCCCTCTGAGTAAACAGATACCTCAAACTCTTGTGGTCAGAGAAAACCTAAAATGTCGCCCCATACAAATAACATCTCTAGATCTTCAGTGCGTGAATCACTGTTGCAAGCTCCAAATCGTGAGTAGGGTAGTTTCGCTCGTGAGGTCATAACTGTCTCGATCCGTACGCTACCACAAGTCCATGCTGCATCAACAAACACCCAAGATCGCGTCCTGAAGCATCCGTGTAAATCTCGTACGGCTCATCGATATTGGGAATAATCAACACTGATGCTGAAGTCAACAAATTCTTAAATTCTTGAAAAGCAAACTCACATTTTTTGTTCCAATCGAATATGACATTTTTCCTGACCAATCTTGTCAACGGTGCTGCTATCTTCGAGAAGTCCTTCACAAATTTCCTGTAATATCCTGCAAGTCCTAAGAAATTACGAATTTCTGCCACATTCCTTGGTCGTTCCCATTCCACCATGGCTTCTATCTTTAACGAATCCACTGAGATACCATGCTAAGAAATGACATAACCCAGAAATTTGACCTCTGTTAACCAGAACTCACACTTGTCCTTCTTGGCATACAACTGATGCTCCCGCAAAGTCTAAAGCACGATCCTAAGATGTTGCTCATGCTCCTCCCAAGTCTTAGAATAAACCAGGATGTTGTCGATGAACACAATCATGAACTGATCTAAGTAGGGCTTAAATATTCTGTTCATCAAATCCATGAAAGTTGTTGGAGTGTTCATCAATCCAAACGACATCACCAAAAATTCAAAATGTCCATACCGAGTCCTAAAAGCTGTCTTAGGAATGTCCTCTTCCTTAATCCTGAGTTGATGATATCTTGATTTCAAGTTTATCTTTGAGAAGTACCGTGAGCCTCCCAACTGATCAAATAACTTGTCGATCTTGGGCAGAGGATACTTATTCTTCACTGTGACCCGATTCAACTGTCGATAATCTATGCATAATCTGAGAGTCCCATCATGCTTCTTTGCAAACAAAACCGATGCTCCCCATGGTGATGTGCTATTCTGAATGTATCCCTTATCAACAAGCTCCTGAAGCTGCTTCCTGAGTTCTTTCATCTCTGCCGGCGCCATCCGATAAGGTGCTTTAGAGATTGGTGCTGTTCCTGGAAACAATTCAATACCAAATTCAATTTTCCAATGTGGTGACAATCTTGGTAGCTCATCGGGGAAGACATCTTCAATTCGCCTACCATTGGAATCACTGCATGTCCTCTTGAAATACTAGGCTCTTCTTCTAAATTCATAAGAAAGGCATAGCAAGCTGCGTTCTTCTGCCCTCCGAGACAAGTCCTTACGAGATGCTCACTCATCAATCGATCACCACCACCCTGGTAAGTGATCACTGTCCCCTTATCGGACACTAGGGTTATTTTCCTAAGCCAACAGTCTACCACTGCACTGTATCTAGACAGCCAATCCATCCCTAGGAGTACATTATATGATCTCATGGGGATTACAATCAAATCACTTTTCAAAATCGCATCCCCAATCTTTATTTTACAGGCTTTATAAACACTATTCACACACACTCGCCCAAGGGTGAAGTTATAACTAAGGGTTCATCAGACTCTTCTATCTCCAATCCTAAGGCATGCACAAAATAGCTCAAAATGAGAGAATGAGTGGCACCAGTATCAAATAACATGTGTGCTAAAGACTGAGAAACCATGATCATACCATCGACAACCACGTTACTAGTTTGGGCATCTGAACTTCCTGATGTCATCATGTAAACATGTACTAGAGCTTTCCCTTTTCCTCTACCAACACTACTAGATCCTGGGTTAGCTGGTTGATACTACTATGATAATGGCGACTACACACTGGCTGTACTCGACGCTTGGTATTGAGGGACGTTACGCTGAAAGTTCTACAGTTGGTGTCCTTGCGTTGAATATGACAGTTGCTGAGGAGGGAACTGATGAAACGGAAGCAAAGGGTACTGCTGAGGCTGTGGTAAAGTCTGAAGCTGAGGCTGACAACTAGCTGCTTCTCCAGTCTGAAATCCTAGGCAAGCACTCTTGATTGGGCAATTCCTCTCGATGTGTCCCGGCTGCTGGCAATAGTGACAATGGAAGCTGTAGGGGTTGTTGTGCCCGCTGCTGGATGAACTGCTGCTGCTGCTATTCGCGCCACCCTGTTTACTCTTTCTTGGAGTCGGTCGACTACTAGTGCTCCTCCTGTCGCTCCTCTATGGTCGTCCTGATGTCTTGACTTGATTTTCACAATACTGTACATAATCACTCTCCACTGATATTGCTAATGACACAAGCTCTCTAAAGTTCCTGGATCGTAGGGTAACCACCTATCGTCGAATAGGGGCTTTAAGTCTGTCCTGAAATTTGATACACTTCTCATGCTCTGATGCCACTACAGATAGAGCAAACTTGGCCAATTCATTGAACTTCGCTTCATATTTCTGTACTGATATATCACCCTGCTGTAACCTATAGAATTCTATCGCCTTTTGATCCCTGTATTCCTGCGGAAAGTAGCGATCGTAAAACAGCTCCTCAAAACTATCCTAACTGATGTTACAATTGTTTTCTAGACGTTTCGCTTGCTTCCACCAAGTATTGGCACCACCTTCAAACTTATATGCCACAAATTCCACACGATACTCCACTGGCACACCAAGAGTATCCAGATGTTTCACGATCAAATCTAACCAATATTCTGCCACATGTGGGTCCCCATTTTCATCAAATGTCGGTACAGACGCACGTCGAAATTACTTAAAGTACGTATGCCGGCAACTAGCCTCGGAGTCATTCGGCCTTGCCCTGGCTACTATTTGCCGAAATGCAGCAAACATAGCCCTCATTATGCCCTCATCATTTCCAAACTCAGTATTAGCTGTCGATCGACGTCTAGATGCCATTCTCTCACTTCTGAAATCAAAATTTGGACTGTCAGGGGTATTTTATTGTTGTACCTATGTGTGCACAATTCCCAAGGTTCATTACCTTGAGCTCTGATACCACTCTGTCATGCCCTAGAGTACGAGAGGTGACGTGACAGATTAATTAATTTAATTAAAAAGAAATTTAACTAAAAATTGGGTTTTAGAATTAAATTTATAAATAAAAATGCGATAATTTTAAAATCGTTTATTTAAAGCGAGCCGTTATAATATTCGGACAAATAAAATAATAAAATAAACAATAAGGAATAATAAAAATAATAAAAATATAAGGTGAGGTGAGAATGGGTCCCATTGGCCCACACCTCGTGCACACACACAGTACTGACAATATTACAATACAACCATAGTCCAAAATAAAAGAAAAAGTTAAGATCTTACATGCCTTGAATTGTAGTAATACAACCTACCCAAATTTTCTACTAGTCGCAAGTCCTGTCAGCGGACTCTTCTCCAATGCTAAGCTGATATCCACCTATGGGGTAAGATTTTAAAACAAATAAAACGTGAGCGAAAGGCTCAGTAGGACTATAATCTTGAAAATATTTAACTTTAAAAGAAATTTCATTAATAAAATAACTATGTAAAAAAAAACGAAATGGGACAAACAATTAAATAGATAAAAATTTATTAAAAGCTTTCCTTACCAAAGTAAATTAAATAAGTCGACAAGAAAGAATACCATTTTCTTTTCCTAGGCAAACCATATGTATATCACCACTGTAGTGGCCCAGCTGGGTTTCGGGACCTGCCCCCAAGGTCACGCACTATATGACTCGATCTCTGATATGGCATCATGCCTCAAAATATATATATATATATCTCTTCATGATTATTAAAATCTCTTTTTACCGAATATAATCATTTACATTTATTATGAGGTTTATTATGAAATCCACCTCAATCTAATGTTTGTAAAAAAAGCATTCAATAAAACCCTCTTTCAATCAGTTATTGAAAATATTTGATAAAAATTCCTTTTAGGCCAAAATCATTTTAAAATCGGGTTACCAAAGAAAAGTGGTAGAAGTCTTACCTCAATATTCGTGCCGGTGTCCCACACGGTAATCCCTGTCCGCTATACCTTAGCTTCGCGGATTCACGTACAACCTTAAATATATAACAACTTAGTTTATCAGTATCTAACTCAAGATATCCTATGTTACTAAATCATCTCATGGTGTCCTAGTGTGCCATTTAAGTTTATAAAATCATTTTATAAAGTTGGAATTTCGATCGAGGTTCAAAACAGTGACAACGGGTGAAAAATCATAAAATTTTCACCATGTCGATCGGCCTGCCGGTTGCCCTGGTTCGGTCGGCTGAACTATGCAGTTCAGCCTGCCGGTCGGATGAATCTGGCCAGCTGAACACTTTAATCCAGCCTGCTGATCTGAAAAAATTCTAGAATTTTTCAAGCACGGGTCTCGGCCTCCCCGAGCCCAAATATTCAATCCTAGCCTGTTTTCTCAATTCTCAGGCATGGGTAATACTCATAATTGATAGAAAAACATAGTAGATTACTTTTCAATGCATTAAAACAAGTTTTAAATAAAATTTTTGAAAAAATATGAAAATGAGAAAAATTGGAGAAAAATGAAAAATCTTGATTTGAATTCGTTTTTGATGAAACAAAGTTTGTATTCTAGTCATTCTAAGTTCATCTAACCTAGATTGAAAAATTTCTAAGCTTAGAAAAGCTTAGATTTCAAAATACAAGAAAAATTGAAAAAAATGTAAAAAGTTTTGAAATTTAGAAGCTAACCTTGAATCGAGTTTATGGTTGCTCAATTGTGTTCCTGAGCCTTCAATCCACAATCCCGAAGCTTGAAATCAAATTTTGTTTCAAAAATTTAGAGAGAGATTGAGAGAGTATGAGAGAAACCGAGAGAAAGAGAAAGAGAGAGACACGAGCTAGAGAGAGAGAGGAGAGAGAAAATGAGTGAAAGAGAGAGAGAGTGAGTGAGATAAATAGAGGAAAAGAGAGAAAATTAGTTGCACAAAACTGTGTGCAATGCACTGTTTTCAAATAAATGCTACTTGGTATTTGACAAATTGTGTTGTTTCAAAATTTAAAATAGCAATTAAATTAATTCAAAGTAATTAAAAATCATCAAAAGAATAAAAATAACATAAATTTTAAAATTTCACAAAATGATCAAATTAAATTCAAATATTCATTATGGCACACTAATCCACTATTTTACATTCTAATAACACTTAATAAATTTCAGGGCGTTACAATTCCTAACTTTGAGTTTAATAAGCCGCCTAGGGGTGACTTGCCAAATTCAATTAGAAACACGGATCCCCTTTGATTAATATATGCCATCTAGGATCTGTCTAATCCAGCATATATTAATAATCGTTTTCTTTGGCTATGAATTTTATTAACATAGCTCCTAGGGGAGGTTAATAATAAAATTAACTTGAGTGTTTAACTATCATTTCAAGTATTTTATTTATGATTTATAATCGCCACCTATGAGTGTACAACAATATATCATGCTAAAATAAATTATCCTATTAGAGATCCAACTCAGTAATGATGAAATCCCTTCCTAGGGGTTGGGATCACCATGTGCTACCTATGGATCAACGATGAAGGCCATAGGTTTTCTCTTCAAAAACCTTCTCCCATTTAATCTTTTGAAAACCATGGTTTATTTTAAAACATGCATGAACAATTTTTAATGAGCAGTGCTCTATATTCATTATGATATGTTATTAAGATACATGGCAAATCATATTATAATGCAGACAAGCTAAGCAATCATGTAAAGCCATGAGTAAAATAATAATAAAAAGTTGTAATATTATGGTTCTATCCTAGAGAAAAGAAATTAAAGATTACAAGAGATCAATTGAAACATATTATTGATTTTTCAACCTTGTATCTTCAAGTTGTATCCATCTTCATGTTGTATCAATCTTTAAGTCTTCAATCTTGCATAGATCAAATACTTTACTCTTTCGGTCATCACAAAATTTCATGTTTCTTAGAATTGTTTAAAAAAAAAAAAAATCAAAACTATACCAAAAAAATGCACCCTTTTTGAAAACCCACCGCTCTCTGTCGCATGTCGATTTCTATGATCGGCCTGTTGGTCATAAGCCATTGGCCTGCCGCTAGAGTTAGTTGAATCTTGCCCCATGGATGGCCTGCGAAATTAGAGGTCAGGCCTGCTGGTCTACAACCATTGGCCTGCTGAACCTGAGGGTTCACCCTACCAACCTAGTAGAACTCCCTTTTTCCAAAAGATAGTTTTTATGTAGTTTTTCAATCATATTTTCAACAATTCAAAAACATAAAAATTTAGAAACTTAGAAAAAATAGTGGAATCGCTATTATCTATCTTCTATATTCGACTTAACTTCAAATGATTATTTAATTACAAAATTTTTACAAATTTAAAATTAAATAATAATTCCTCAACGGCAATGATAGTCCGCTATCTAATTATATGAAAAACTTAGATACACATTCTAACCTCTAAGGAACCATAACAAGCATAAATTAATTAGTTAACAAATAATTAAATAATAATTTAATCAACTACAATTAATTAATAAATATTTACCTTGTAATCTCATGTAGGGCCGACAATAAACGTGTTCGTGTGTGTTCGTATCAATATGTTTATAGCATGATACGTTTAGACCAAACACAAACACGACGCAATTAACAAACATGCTAAAAATACAAACATGAACACGACCCGCTTATGACACGCATAACACGACATGACATGATTAACAGGATTACTATTTGTATTCACGTGTTCATACCAATAAGTTTATAACACATAACACAATTAAATTACTTAATATTTTTTTTTACTATATAAATTTTATATTTTTTTACTATATAATTATTTTTAATTTTAACTAACAAATTTAAAAATTAAAACCAAAATAAATTACAAAGCATAAAAATTATAATAATATTCATTTATTAAATATTTTAAACTGAATTTTTTATCCAATATTTTAAAAAACCCAATCTTTTGAAGAGCTCAAATTGAAGAACCATTATTTTAAAGCCATTTGGCTTCATTGGCAACACGAGTAAAAGAAGGAAGGAAACTATTCCTTATATAGAAAGGAGTTGTGAGAGGATTCTATTTTTCTCTCAATGTGGGACTTTTGCACTGCAGTTCAAAAGAGTAAAAAAAAATCATAATAAATAAAAAAAGGTGTTCATATGACACTGGATGCTTATCCAGTGTGGCGGTGACAAGAGCAACAAAATACCCTAAGGTGCAAGGTTTGAATCTTTGCACCTGCAAAATCCAAATTTTTTTTTGTTTTAAGCTTAAGTTATTTAATATATAAATATATATTTCTTGATTGATTTTATTAATATTTTAGTAGAAAAATAGGTCTAAAATTGACGTATTTTTCATATAATTATATTTTTAGTATAATCACTTAACTTAAAAAAGGGTTTTTTTAATTGGCTTAAATTAAAAATTAAGGTTACATATCCTAGGTATATATTCTAATAATAATTAATAGAAAGAATAGTTTATAAAGTTATAAAATACATCTTAAACTTAATTAATTGGTTTCAACAATCTATTAGTTTTGATTATAAATTTTATATTCTATATTTTCTTATATTTTATTTTAATAAATATACTTGAAATATATTTCTTTTACTAGATACTATAGTTATTAAACGTGCTATAAACTTACAGGTCATATTGTGTCGTATTGACATATTTACTGCACGTTTAATTAATTGTGTTAAAGCATGTTAAACATGTTAGCACAAATCCAACACGTTTATTTTTGTGTTATTCGTGCCAACCTATTTATGGCTCAATTAATATACGTGCGTTCAAAACCTGTTTATATCGTATCGTTTTCGTATCGTGTTATCTTGTCATGTTTGAAATTGGCTGATCTAATCTCATGACAACATATAAATATATAGAAATCCTAATGTGACAACTCTCTAAAAAATTAATTCAAGCATAGGAGATATCACAAACTCGTAAATTTACATAAAAACCATGGCTTTGATACATATTGTTGGAAAACAAGTACGCGGTGAAATTTTAAAAATTTTAAGTCATAGTATTTTTCAAAACACAAGTTTAACATACTACGTACATAAATTAATCAAATCTTACTAACTTTTTTATGCCGAAGAGCTCCTACAATATATGAAGAGAAGAATATTCTAGAAGAGTATAAACTAACTGGTCTTCTTTGCTATTCTTTATCCATGATCAGAATGTCTGTGGGCACACTTTGTAAGCTCTTCCCCTTGACTCTCCTTCCAACCAATTGAGAAGACATAGAGCCAAGGTTTGTAATTGTGAACAATAGCTCTCATGGAGTTTTAGAGTATCTAACACTAGAGTACTTACTCTAAACCTCTCAATTGATCTAAATAACTATAAAAACTCACTCTTTTTTTATAGAGGTCGGACCCAAGGTTGGCCATTATTAGATAAGGCCTCAAAAATTTGAATCTAGATCAACTTTTAATAAAATTGCATAAAAAACATCTAATCAGATTATCGTTAGATCGGTAGGATGAACTAACAGATTGGCTTATCGAACTTACTCCATCGACTGGCTGAACTAACTGATTGACTTGCCAAACTTACGATAATATCATCCCTGAGAATCTTTTATTTCCTACCCAAAATTCTTTAGATAAAGCCTTATTTTTAAATCGAATAACCTAATAGAGAAGTTATCTGATTAAACAGTCATATCTGAATAATCTTAAGGAAAATAAATATTCTCGATAATTCCATAAGTTTATCTTGAATTAATTTATAAAATTAATTCAACTGATAAACATATATGAATTATCTGATTCTATCAAATTTCAGTCAATCTAATAATTTAACATAAGTCACCAATTTATTGGAAAAGTACGCTGTATCATTACAAGATTTATTATGAGCTACAAAGGGGACCTGATGGACCTATATAATTCAAGCTTCAATAATTATAAAATACAATATCCAAAATACATATTTTATAATTATTAACCCTAACAGTACTCTATTAAAAGCTTAGAGCTGTATTCTTAAACTATATAAAATTACAAAGCTTCAAATTAACTTACAAAGCTTTAAATTAACTAAGTATCCATGACATATCATAATGTGTCGTATTCCCATAAAATGTTCATAATCAGGTTAAGGATAAATTTTATTTTACCTTTTTGATTATTTTATCTTACGTTCTGTTATCTCGCTATTGGAAAACTTACTATCCAAGGATAGTATACTATTCGGTTACATCTATGCATCTAAATAGTTGAACGCTCCAGTTTACCAATTATAGATAACGCATAAGAGAAAATCATTGACTTCACCAATGGAGCTGTAGATTCAATATCTACGAATAACAGGCTATGCTATCAAGAGCCATGTCTCTAACATACTAGTATGCATACCATCACAAAAGCAACATATCACCATTTGGGACATCAAAAGATATAAGACAAGATAACAGACCCATTAGTCATTTAAGGATTAAGATACAACACATTTGATTGTTTAAAGTGAATTGATTAACACATATAGAATTATTAATCCAAATCAATTCCACTTTATGTTCTGATCTAATACATTGTCACCTATGACAATGTATCAATGTTCCTACTCGCGGAGTCTAACTTCAATTGTTAGACGTGAATGCCATAAAAAGTAAAAATGTAATAAGTTTTTAGAGACATTTTTATCAATATAGAATTTATTTATTAGTTATATACCAAATCTTGTCCTCTTTACATTCATATTTATTGAATGCATTTAAGCAAATAAAAGTTTGAGATTGTTGGTCTAAACCTTTAAGAATTAGGCACATATGATGGACAGATTATGTGGAAGATATGAATCTTAAGGTGACAGTCTAAATCATAAGATCCACAATCGAGAGAATAAAGTTGGGCACTTCATTCATGCAAAGATTGTTATGTTGTTTATATCCCTATTGGGAGATAGTTTGTCTTGACCATCGGAGGTGGACTCCGTGCATAAAAACATTGGCGCATTGTCATAGGTGATGAAGTGTTAGATCGGGACATAAAGTGAATTGATTTGGATTAATAATTTTGTCTCAGCAAATCAATTCACTTTAGATAATCATTTGTATTGTATCTTAATCCTAAGATGAATAGTGGGTCCGTTGTCTTGACTTATGTCTTTTGATATACCAAAGGGTGACATCCACATTTTATAGTGGTATGCATGCCGGTACGTTGGATGCATGACTCTTGATAGCATAAACCTGTTATTCATAGATATGGAATCCATAGCTTTTCTTTAGAAGTAGTGATATCCTTTTATATGTATTATCCTATAATTAGAAAACTGGAGCACTCAACTATTTAGATATATAGGTGTAACCGAATGGTATACTATTTTTGGATGGTAAGTTTTTCGATGGTGAGATAATGGAACATAAGATAAAAATAATCAGGAAGGTAAGACAAAACTTGTCCTTAAGCCGATTATGGATAATCCTATGGGGATACGATACACTATGATATGTCATAGAGACTTAGCTATTTGGGCTTTATAATTCTATATAGTTTGAGAGTGTAGCTCCTAGCTTTTAGTAGCGTAGCGTGGGAGTTGATAATTATGAAATGTATATCTGGGATATTGAGTTTCATAATTATCGGGAGCTTGAACTATATAGGTTTATTTGGTCCCCTTTGCTAGCTCACAAAAAATCCTATAACAATATGCCGTGCTTTTCCAATAATTAGTGACCTACGTTAGATTTATCAGATTTGCTAAAATTCAAAAGAATCAAATAATTCATGTCTGTTTATCAGGTAATTAATTTTGTGATAAAATTTATTCAAGATAAACTTGTAGAATTATCAGGCAATAATTTATTTTCCTAGAGATTGTCTAGATAAAATCGTTTTAATTAGATAACTTCTCTATTGAGTTATTTGAATTAAAATTGAGACTTTGTCCTACAGAATCTCGGGTGGAGAATAAAAGATTCGCTAGGATTTTTGTCATAGGCTTGGCATGCTGATCCTTAGGTTTGGCCTACTGATGAGGCAAGTTCCGGATGCTAGTTAGACAGATTGGCATGTCTGCCGCACAATAAAAAGATCATGCGTTTTCACGTGGATTTTATCAGATTATGATCCCAGTTTGATTTTGATTCAAATTTTTGAGACTTTATCTGTTAAGGACTGACTCTTGGGCCCAACCTCTGTAAAAGGGGAGTGAGTCTCTTTATTATTTAGATAAGTTGAGAGATTAAGAGTAAGACTCTATCAGTGAGACTCTAGAAAATCCTTGAGAGCTATTGTTTACAAATCATGAACTATAGTTTTGAGTTCTCTCAATTGGTTGGAAGGAGAATCACCTAGTGGCAAAGCTAAACGACGTGAGTCCACACTCACTTTAATCATGGATAGAGAATAGCAAAGAAGGCTAGTTGGTTGAGATCTTTCTAGAACATTAGTTCTCTTCATTGATTGCAGTAGATTTTCGACATATACAAGGTTCGTAAGATCTAGTTAATTTATGCATATAGCAAGTTTGTGATCATGCTATACGTATAAATTATGTGATCTTGATCTTTCCTACGCTTGAATTTAATTTTTTAGAGTGCTGGTACTCTAGGGTTTTTATATATTTTTTATGTTGTCATGGATTATATGCTGAATATTTATTAATTAATCATGGTTGATTAAATTATTATTTAATTATTAATTAATTAATTAATTAATTAATTCTGGTTATGGTTCCTTAGAGGTTAGAATGTATATCTAGGTTTTTCATGTAATTAGATGATGGACTATCATCTCTGTCTAAGAATTATTATTTAATTTTAAATTTGTAAGAATTTTATAATTAAATAATCATTCCGAGAAGACGGATCTAGAAGGTATATGATAGCGTTCCTAGGTATTTCTTGAGTCTCTAATTTTATGTTTTTGAATTGTTAAAAATAAAATTGATAAATTACATTAAAAATTGTATTTTTTGAAAAGGGGTAATCTTTGCTTGGTTGGCATGCCGAACCTCTAGTTTCGGCAGGCCGATAGTTGCAGATCGACAGGCTAGAAGTGAGGTTCAGTAGGCTGTCAACGGGGCAGAAATCAGGTGGCTATGGCTGCAGGTCGAACTTCTGGTTTGGTAGCCAATTTGTCACATATTGGTAGGCCGATCTATGAAGATCGATAGGCCGGTGGGTCATGATTGGTAGGCGAATCACCCAGATTGGCTTACCGGTAGAGAGCTGAAAATTTTTCCAAGAAAAGGTGTAGTTTTTCGTGTAGTTTTAATTTCATTTTTGGGACAATTTTGAGAACATTAAATTTGGATATGACTAGAAATATGGAGTACTCAATTCACACAAGATTGAAGACTTGAAGATGGGCTTTATATGAAGGACACAACTTGGAGATTCAAGGATGAAAAATTGATAATAGGTTTATATTATTCTCTTGTAATCTTTGTTTTCTATTTTTTAAGGTGGAACTATAACATTACGATTATTTATTATTATTTTGCTTGTAGCTTTGCTTGTCTATATTATAATATGATTTACCATGTATGCTGATAACATTTCATATAGAATAGGGCGTGCTGCTCATATTAAAATTGTTCATGCATGTATTTTAAAATAAAACCTTGATTTCAATAGAATGAGTGGGAGAAGGTATTCAAAGAGAGGATCTACAGCTTCCATCGTTGGTCTATAGGTAGCATATAGTAGTCTTGACACCAAGGAAGGGATTTCATCATGTACCAGGTTGGATCTTTGAAAGGATAAGGTATTTTAGCATGGTTTATCATTGATCACCTAAAGGTGATGATAATAAGCCATGGATAAAATATTGAAATGATGAGTATACACTCATGTTAATTTTATTATTAACCTCATTTAGGAGCTCTGTTAATAAAATTAATGGCCAAAGAAATGATTATTAATATATGTTGGATTATACAGGTCCTAGATGGCATATATCAATCATGAGGGAATCCATGTTCTTAATTGAATTTGGCAAGTCTCCCTAGGGCAGCTTGCTGAATTCTGAGTTGGAATTATTGTTGCAAGGTTGTGATTTTTTTAAGGTTTTGACACATAAACCCATTTGTATGCTATACATGATTGTGTTATCTTACTAAATTATTATGCAATGTTTGCTTAGCTTTGGTATATGGTTCTTTATTGTAGATTACAAAAATGTCTGAAAACTTTTTATCTTTGATACTTGATAAAAACCAATTAACTAGTGAGAATTTTCGTGATTGGAAATGAAACCTAAATATCATCCTATCTTTTGAGAAACTAACTTTTATGCTAACTACACCATGTCCTCCCAAACCTATTGAGGAATCCACTTATGAGTAAATCCAAGCTTATCATCACTGGAAAGTTACAACGATCAGGCCCGGTGCTATGTTATGGCTAGTATGAATATCATACTATAGGCTCAACATGAAGATTATGAGACTACGAAGTAGATCTTGGATAATCTTGAAAACATGTTTGGAGGCTAAGCCATATCAAAATAGAAAATGGCACTTTGGAAACTTTTGAATTGCATGCAAAAATCGGGGACATCTACAGAGGAGCATATGATATTGGTCATGGGTTACCTCATTGAGGCTCAAACCCATGGAGCTAATATTGATGCCGAGTCATAGAAGACTATGGTTTTTCAGACTTTGTCAAAGGAGTTCATCCCATTTAGAGCTTATTTGTGTAATAGACAAGATGTGACCTTAACGGAGTTGCTAAAACATTTACAAGAGTTCAAAAAAGTGATCAGGGAAACTCCTGCTAGTGGAAAGGTTGACTTGGCAGTTGCATTCATTTTCAATCCTAATCTAGGGAATGGAAGGAAGCAAAAGGCTAAGGATGGAAAGGTTGGGCACATAAAGAAGAATTGCAAGGACTTCCTTACCTAAGGAGGTAAGTGTGATCTTTTGGTTTTAGAAACTTGTTTGGTTAAGGAATCTAGTGACACTTAGGTCATAGATTCTGGAGCAACTAATCATGTTTGTGTTTCTCTAGCAAGATTTTAGGAAACGAGAAGTTTATTTCGTAAGAACTTCATGTTTTTGATGGGCAATGGATCTTTGATGTTGGTTGAAGCAGTGGAAGATGTCCATCTTTATTTTGATAAATATGAGAGTTTGGTTTTCTGAAATTGTTTTTATGTTCCTAAATTTAGAAGGAATTTGATATCTTTAGCTTGCTTATTTAAAGATTTCTATTTGGTTTCTTTTAATAATAAAGTGGTGATTCGTAAAAATAATTTTTTATTTGGATGGTTGGATGTAAAACAATCTATATTTTATCAAATCTAAGATGGACTCACTGCTGAACACTGAGGTAAATGATAACAACTCTAAAAGACTTAAGACTTCTCACTCTAATGAGACTTATCTTTGGCATTTGCAATTAGGTCATATTAGCCTGAATAGGATTCAAAGGTTGGTAAGAGATGGACCTTTAAGTCACTTAAAGGTGGACCCTATACCACAATGTGAATCTTGTTTAGAAGGTAAAATGACCAAAAGACCATTCACGTTTAAGGGCAATAGGGCCGAAGGGGTTTTAGAACTTGTACATAGTGATGTTTGTAAACCAATGAACATCTAGGCATCAGGAGGGTATGAGTACTTCGTTACTTTCATTGATGATTACTTAAGGTATGGGTTTATGTACTTAATACACCACAAAAGCAAAACTTTTGACAAGTTCAGAGAGTTTGGGGCTGAAGTGAAAAAGCAATTGGGTAGACTCATAAGGGCACTTTGATCTAATCAAGGTGGAGAATACCTTTCTGATGAGTTCTTAGGACACTTATTGGAGAATGAGATTCTATACCAATTGACTACACCGGGCACTCCGTAGTAGAATGGCATAGTAGAGAGAAGGAAGAGGACTTTATTGGACATGGTTAGGTCCATGTTGAGTTATTTATTATTACTTTTATCCTTTTGGGGATATGCACTACAAACCATATGTTATCTTTTGAACAACGTGCCTTCAAAATCAGTCCCAAAAACTCCTCATGAGTTATGGACGGGTAAGAAGACATCCTTAAACCATATTCGTATATAAGGATGTCTAGCTCATGTCCTGTTTAGTGATACGAATAAGTTAGAAGCACGTTCGAAAGTTTGCGTATTTGTGAGATATCCAAAAGGGAGTCATGGTTTCAACTCATGTAACTTTCCTTGAGGAGAGTTACATGGACGACTTTAAGCCTCAAAGCAAAGTGGTGCTTGAGGAGATAAGGAGTGATCCAATTACTCTGGGGGTTTCGAATGAAACCATTTCGATTAGTGTTGAAAAACCAAAAGAGCCCGAACAACAACCAAAGGGGCTTCAACGTAGTGCGAGGATCGAGTGTCAACCCAAGAGGTATATGTTCAATAAGGAGGCCTTCTTGGCTAAATTGGATGAACATGACCGGGATCCTTATACTTACGTAGAGGCTCTGGAGGATATTGATTCGAAACTCTAGACAAAGGCCATGAACATAGAGATGAAGTCTATGGAGACTAATCAGGTTTGGGAGCTTATGGATCTTCCCGAAGGGGTAATGCCCATACGGTGTCAATGGATCTTTAAGAGGAAAAGAGGAGTGGATGGATAGGTTGAAACCTTTAAGGCTAGATTGGTAGCTAAGGATTACATACAAAAGGAAGGAATTGATTACGAGGAAACCTATTGCGCCAGTAGCCATGCTTAAGTCTATCCGGATTCTCTTATTCAAAGCTGCCGCTCTTGACTATGAGATTTGATAGATGGATGTCAAGACAGCTTTTCTAAATAGCTAGCTTGATGAGTCCATTTATATGGAACAACCAGATGGGTTCAAGGCTACGGGTCAAGAGGGTAAGGTCTGCAAGCTGCTAAAGTCAATTTAAGGACTTAAGTAGGCTTCCCTTTCTTAGAACATAAGATTTGATTAGGTGATCAAGACTTATGGGTTCTCACAAAATGTGGATGAGCCAGTCGACAAACATATTAAGGATGGAAAGGTAGTCTTTCTACTACTCTATGTAGATGACATTCTATTAATTGGCAATGATATAGGAGCATTGTCATCGGTCAAATTATGGTTTACCAAGCAGTTTGATATGAAGGATTTGGGTGAGGCTAATTTTGTTCTTAGTATCTAGATCTTTCAGGATAGGAAGAACGAATGATAGCTTTGTCCTAGGCCAGATATATAGATAAGATTCTCAGGAGGTTTGCAATACAGGATTTCAAGAAAAGTAGGCAACCATATATGTTTGGAATTACTTTTTCTAAGAAAGACTCTCCAAAGTCTGAGGAAGAAAGAGAATACATGAAGAAGGTGCCTTATGCTTTGGCAGTGGATAGTCTCATGTATGGCATGCTTTGCACGTAACTGGATATTAGTTATGAGTCGGGATTGTAAGTTAATTTCAAGCAGATCCAGGATTGAACCATTGGGTTATGGTAAAACATATTTTCAAGTACCTAAGAAGGAATCGAGGGTATATGCTTTGTATATTCAGGTGAGGACTTAACTCCTCTAGGATATATTGACTCAGATTTTCAATCTTGTCTGGATCCGAGGAGATCGGCTTTTTGGTTTGTGTTTACTCTGGGCAATGGTGCCATCAGTTGCAGAAGTGTAAAGTAAGATTGCACTTTAGAGTCAACGATGGAGGCCGAGTATGTGGTAGCTAGTGATGCTTCAAAAGAAGCAGTGTGGCTCTGTAAGTTTTTTGGGGGTCTTGAGGTAGTTTTTGGTATGGATAAGGCGGTATCACTATACTGTGACAACAGAGCAGCGATAGCCAATGCTAAGGAACCAAGATTTCACAAGAAGAGTAAACATATTGATCAAAAGTATCATGTGATAAAGGACTTCATAGAGGGCGGACATGTCACGGTATGCAAAATTATGTCAGATGATAATTTAGTTGATCCATTCACGAAGACACTTACTGGGAGAGTCTTTGAGAGACATGTGGAAGCTATGGGGATGTGAGATTTGTTATATTTACTCACTTAGTGCAAGTGGGAGATTGTTAGATGTGTATGCCCTAAAAAGAAAAAATAAAATATGTTTTTGAAGACATTTTTATCAATAAAGCGTTTATTTATTATTTATATACGAAATCTTGTCCTCTTTATGTTCACATTTGTTGAATGTATGTTAAGCAAACAAAAGTCTGAGACTGTCGGTCTAAAACTTTAAGAATTAGGCATATGATGGACATAATATGTAGAAGACACGATTCTTAAGGTGACGATCTAAATCATAAGATCCGCAATCGAGAGAACAAAGTTGGATACTTTATTCATGCAAAGATTGTTATGTTATCTATATCCTTATTGGGAGATAGTTTGTCTTGACCATTGGAGGTGGACTCCGTAAATAAAAACATTGGCGCATTGTTATAGGTAATAATGTGTTAGATCAGGACATAAAGTGAATTGATTTGGATTAATAATTTTGTCTTAGCAAATCGATTCACTTTAAACAATTATTTGTGTTGTATTTTAATCTTGAGATGAATAGTGGGTCTGTTGTCTTGATTTATGTCTTTTGATGTACCAAAGATGACGTCCACATTTTATAGTGGTACACATGCCGGTATGTTGGAGACATGATTCTTGATAGTGTAGACCTGTTATTCATAGATATGGAATCCATAGTTCCTCTTTAGGAGTAGTGATATTCTTTTATATGTGTTATCCTATAATTGGAAAACTAGAGCGCTCAACCATTTGGATACATAGGTGTAACCGAATGGTATATTGTCTTTGAATGGTAAGTTTTCTTATGGTGAGATAATGGAACGTAAGATAAAAATAATCAAAAAGGTAAGATAGAACTTGTCCTTAAGCCGATTACTGATAATCCTATGAAGATACGATATACTATGATATATCATGGAGACTTAACTATTCGGGCTTCGTAATTCTATATAGTTCGAGAGTGTAGCTCCAAACTTTTGATGGAGTAGCGTTGGAGTTGATAATTATGAAATGTATATCTGGGATATTGGGTTTCATAATTATCGAGAGCTTGAACTATATAGGTACATTTGATCCCTTTTGCTAGCTCACAAAAAGTCCTGTAACAATAGGCTTGTTTTTCCAATAATTAATGACCTATGTTAGATTTATCAGATTGTCTAAAATTCAGAAGAATCAAATAATTCATGCCTGTTTATCAAGTGAATTAATTTTGTGATAAAATTTATTCAAGATAAACTTGTTAAATTATTAGGATCGGATAATTCTTGTCTATTTATCAGTTGATTTAATTTTGAATAAATTAAATCAAGATAAACTTGTAGAATTATCAGGAATTAATTTATTTTCCTAGAGATTGTCTAGATAAAATTGTTTTAATTAGATAGCTTCTCCATTGGGTTATTTGAATGAAAACTGAAACTTTGTCCTATAAAATCTCGAGTGGAGAATAAAAGATTCGCTGGGATTTTATCATAGGTTTGGCCTGCCGATCCTCAGGTTCGGCTTGTCGATGGAGCAAGTTCGGCATGCCAGTTAGATAGATCAGCATGCCGGCCTACAATAAAAAGATCACGCATGGATTTTATCAAATTATGATCCTGGTTTGATTCTGATTCGAATTTTTGAGACCTTATCTAATTAGGACTAACTCCTGGGCCAAACCTCTATAAAGGGGGAGTGAGTGTCTTTATTATTTAGATCAGTTGAGAGATTAAGAGTGGGACTCTGCCGGTGAGACTCTAGAAACTCCTTGAGAGCTATTGTTCACAAATCATGAACTGTAGCTTTAGGTTCTCTCAATTAGTTGGAAGGAGAATCACCTGGTGGAAAAGCTGAACGATGTGAGCCCACACTCACTCCAATCATGGATAGAGAATAGCAAAGAACGCCAGTTGGTTGAGGTCATTCTGGAACGTTACTTCTCTTCATTGATTTGGGCAGCTTTTCTTTCCTTTCAGTTCTTACTTAAAACTTTAGCTTAATATATATATATATATATATATATATACACACACACTATATAATATACTATATAATATCTTAATAACATAAACGTTATAAACGTTATATAATATAAACTGTTTTATAATATAATATAAATATATTATAATATAATATAATTATAAATACATATTTATTTATACACAGCAATAATATTTACTTCTATGACCCTAAAAATATTAATTTATACATTATTCTTTTAGACATTTTATATTATCTAATTTCTTAATGCCAATGAAAAAAAATCACATATGTAATTATCATAGCATCATTAATATTATAAAAATAAGAAAATATAAAACAAAATTCATGTCATCATTAAGAATATAACTCTAGGTATACATAACCCAAAAGCATTATAAAGATTATAAATTTAGAGCATGTTGAAATCCTTAAAAAAAACAATAAATACTTTAAGCTTATCATCACTTTTGACATGAACATTTTGAGCATATCGATCCCACATGGCTATTACCAACGACATTACTAAATAAGAAGTTAATTTTCTTAACATAAATAATATAGCACTAAAATATCACATTTTAACATTAAACTAACATAAGTTTTTGGAGAAGAAAACAAGGGATGTTATATATTGTTCGATTAGTTTTCTACATTAATTGTATTGGTTTCAACCAAAACCCCGGGAATGATAGAATTACTCGCCACCTCCTCAAGTACCACTTAACTTCGAGGCTTAAAGTCGATCATATAACTTTCCTTAAGGAATGTTGCCTTTTTTGAAACCATGACTTTATTTTCTTTTGGGTTATAGAAATAACCCCCTTTAGTCCCTTTTGGATATCTTACAAACATACAAACTTTCAAACGTACTTCTAACTTGTTCACTTCCTTATACAGGACATGAGTTGGACATTTCCATATGCGAATATGGTTTAAGGATGTCTTTCTACTCATCCACAACTCATGAGGAGTTTTATGAACAACTTTTTAAGGCACATTGTTCAAAAAATAACATGCGGTTTGTAGTGCATATCTACAAAAGGATAAAGGTAATGTCGAATAACTCATCATGGACTTAACCATGTTTACCAAAGTCCTATTTCTTCTCTTAGCAATGCCATTCTGCTGTGGAGTGTCCGGCACAGTCAAATGGAATAAAATCCTTAATAAGTGTCACAAGAACTCATTGGAGAGGTATTCTTTACGTCGATTGGATTGAAGTGCCTTTATGGGTTTACCTAATAGCTTTTCTACTTTAGCCTGAAACTCCCTAAACTTGTCAAAAGTTAACTTTTTTGATGCATTGGTAGATATACCCATATCTTGAGTAATCATCAGTAAAAGTGATGAAATACTCATACCCTTCTCGTGCCCGTATGTTCATAGAACCATAAACATCACCATGCATAAGTTCTAGAACCCCTTTGGCCCTATTGCCCTTAGACCTAAATGGTCCTTTGGTAATTTTGCCCTCCAAACAAGATTCACATTGTGATATAGATTCCACCTTCAAGTGATTTAAAGGTCTATCCTTTATTAACCTTTCAATCATGTTCAGGCTAATATGACCTAATTGCAAATGTTAAAGGCAAGTCTTATTAGAGTAAGAAGTATTAAGTCTTTTAGAGTTATTATCATTAATGTCAGTGTTAAGCAGTATGTCCATCTTAGGTTTAATAAAATATGGATTGTTTTGCATCCATTTATCATGAAAAGATTTATTTTTACAAATCACCACTTTATTATTAAAAGAAACTGAATAAGAGTCTTTAAATAAATAAGTTACAAATATCAAATTCCTTTTAAGTCTAGGAATATAAAACAATCTTTCAAAACTAAAATCCTATAATTGTCAAAGAAAAGATATACGTCTCCCACTGCTTTAGCCAACACCAAGGATACATCGCCCATCCGAAGTATGAAGTCCTCATGGTGCAAAATTCTCGTTTCTTTGAACCCCTAGAGAGAAACACAAACATGATTAGTTGCTCCAGAATCTATGACCCAAGTGTCACTTGATTCCTCAACTAAACAAGTTTCAACAACCAGAAGATCACACCTACCTCCTCAAGAAAGGAAGTCCTTGCAATTTTTCTTTATGTGCCCAACCTTCGCACAATAAAAGCATTTCAGCTTCTTTGGGTTCTTCTTTTTCTTCTTCTTATTCTTGCTATTTGTAGGAATAGAAGACTTCCCGTTCTTAGCCCTCTGCTTCCTTCCATTTTCTTGGGTTAGGATTGGAGCTGGATGTAGCTGCCAAGTTGGCCTCACCACTCGCAGAAGTTTCCCTGATCAGATTTTTGAACTCTTGTTACTACTTCATTAGCTCCGTCAAGGTCACATCCTGTCTATTGCTCAAATTATATGATGCTCTAAACAGGATGAACTCCTTAGACAGAGTCTCAAAGACCATTGTCACTTGTGACTTAGCATCTACATCAGCTCGATGGGTTTGAGCCTCAGCGAGGTAAGCCATGACTAATATCATTTGCTCTTTCATAGGAGTCCTTGCTCTTTGTTTGCAGTTTAAGAGTTTCTGAAGAGCCTCTTGTCATTGGTTAGAACTTAGCCTCCAAACATGTCTTCAAGATTATCTATGATCTACTTTGTAGTCTCATAATCTTCATGTTGAGCCTGCAACACGTTATTCATTTGAGCCATTACATAACACCTGATCATTAGCATATTTCCAGTGATCATATGCTTGGATTTGCTCATTAGTGGATTCCCCGGTAGGTTCGGGAGGACACAGTATTATCAACACAAATTTTAGTTTCTCAAATGAAAGGACGATATTTAGGTTCCTTTTCCACTCATTATAATTTTTGCCAATCAATTAGTTCTTATCAAGTATCAAAGATAAAGCATTTTTAGACATTTTAATTTAAAATAAAGAATTCATATACAAAACATAAGCAAATATTCCATAACAACTTAGTAAGATAACACAAACAAGTAAACATACAATTGTGCTTATGTGTCAAAACCTTAAAAAAATCACAATCTTACAATGATAATTCCTAACTTAAAATTTAAGAAGCCACAATAGGGAGACTTGCTAAATTCAATTAGGAACATGGATCCCCTCCAATTAACATATGCCATCCAAGACTCGTTTGATCTAGCATATATTAATAATCATTTTTTTTGCCATTAATTTCATTAACAAAGCTCCTAGGGGAGGTTAATAATAAAATTAATCTAAAGAGTATAACCATCATTTTAACTATTTTATCCATGATTTATAATCATCACCTAAAAGTATACAACGATAAATCATGCTAAACTTGTAATAATTTGATCCCTGAGAATATCTTATTTTCCACCCGAGATTCTTAGATAGAGCCTTAGTTTTAATTCAAACAACCCAATAGAAAAGTTAATTGATCAAAACAATCATATTTAGATAATCTTATAGAAAATAAAATATTATCTAAATTATTTAGCATGTTTATCTTGAATTAATTCACAAAATTGATTCAATTGATAAACTAACATAAATTGTTAAATATGATCTTATCGAATTTTAGCCAATCTAATAATTTAACATAAGTCACCAATTTATAGGAAAAATATGCCATATCATTATAGGATTTATTATGAGTTAGCAAAAGGGACCTGATAAACATACATAGTTCATGCTCCTATAATTATAAATACAATATCTCAGATATATATTTTATAATTATCAACTCTAACGCAACTTCACCAAAAGCTTAGAGCTGTACTCTAGAACTATATAAAATTACAAGCTTCAAGTAAGCTGACCGTTCATAACTTATTATAATATGTCATATCCCAATAGGATATTCATAATCGGCTTAAGGATAAATTTCATTTTACTTTCTCGATTATTTTCATCTTACATTCTATTATCACACCATTGGAATACTTACTATCCATAGATAGTATATCATTCCGTTACACCTATGTAGCTAGAGGGTTAAGCGTTTCAGTCTTTCAATTACATAATAACGCATATAAGAAAATATCATTAACTCTACAAAAAGAGTTATGGATTCTAGGTTTACGAATAACGAGTTTATGCAATTAGAAGTCATGTCTCCAGCGTATAGGTTTGCATACCATCATATGTCAGGATGTCACCATTTAGTACATCAAAAGACATAAGTCAAGAATACGGGTTTATTAGTCATTTTAGAATTAAAAGACAACACATATGATTGTCTAAATTGAATTGATTTGGACAAATGGAATTATTAATCCAAATTAATTTAACTTTTATGTCCTTGATCTAATACATGATTATCTTATGACAATGCACCAATGTTTCTACTTGTAGAGTCCCACTTTGATGACCAAGACAAGCCATCTCTCATAAGGGATGTAGACAACATAACAATCTCAACATGAATAAAACACGTAACTTTATTTCCTCGATTGCAGATCCTATGATTTAGACTATCATCTTCAAGATTCATGTCTTCGGCACATTGTGTCCACCATATGCATGATTCTTAAAGGTTTAGACTGACAACTTAAGATTTTTGTTTGCTTATTATACATTTAATAGAAATGAACATAAAGAAGACAACATTTGGTATATAAATAATGAAGAATCTCTTTATTGATAAAAATGTCTTCAAAAATATATTACAACATTTTACTTCTTAGGGCACCTATGTCTAAGAGTTTTGTCACCTGAACTTTGAAAATTAGCATGCATATTCCTCGAACTTTAAGATGTTAGCAAAAATGCTCTTCAAACTTTAAAACTTCAGCAAAAATGCCCCTTTTTGTTACATTCCATCCTTAAAATTTTATTTTTGCCCCTGAACTTTGGAAACAGTTTCATTTTACCCCTTAAACTTCAAAAAATAGCATGTCCATCCCCTAAACTTTTTTTTTCTTTTCTAGTCAACAAATTTTCACACAAGTTAAAGCTCAAATTACTAACTAAAAAGTCATGAATGAGCCAAGATTTAATACAATTTGCTGAGTAGTCATAGAGGAAGACAACAAGGAAAGAGGAGGAGGAGGCAAACTAGAACTCGAACTCAAAGCCTGAGCTCTAAAATCACAACCATTGAGGAGGTTGAGCTTGAGATTGAGCAAGATTTGCGGATCTTGAGTGGATTAAAGAATAGATAATTGTGTTTTTTGAGGGAGAGGCGTAATGGAATGGGAACAGAGTGAAAGATTTCTGTCGTCACTAAGCTTGCTTCCATTTGCTTCCTCTTCCTCCTCATTTTTTGTTGGCTTCCTCTGTGACTACTCAACAAATCTTCTTTCACTTCATGTTAGTTGTCATTCGCCTAGCATGTTCTACAAGCTCACTTTCTTCTCGATGAAGGAGTACCCTTTTATCTTGGCTTAATTCATGACTCTTGGGTGATTAATTAATTTGAGCTTTGAATTATGTGAAGAATTGTTGCATAAAAAAAGAAAAGGAAAAAAAAGTTTGAGGAGGTAAACATACCAATTTTTGAAGTTCAATAGGTAAGATGATATAGTTATCAAAGTTCGAGGGGCAAAAATAAAACTTTATAAACAAAATGTAACAAAAGGGAAATTTTGCAAACATTTTAAAGTTCAAAAGGCATGTTAATGTTTTAAAGTTTGATTGGTGCACATGCCATTTTTTAAAGTTTAGGAGCAAGATGCCAAAGTTGCTAAAGTTTGGTGCAAAAAATAAAATTTATCGAAAACGTTCTAAAAAAAAGAAAGTAAAAACTAGAACATTAAAGCCTTGTTTGTTCTATGTATCGTTTGAACTTAATGGGCTTAGATTTATATTTAAGTATCAAGAATCTTTTTGATATGTATTTGTTTCCCCTAAGATCTAAATCCTTTGAATATCAAGAATTTAAGTTTTTGAAATTTTGATCTATCTAAACTTTTGATATCCGGATATCTTTGCTACAATAAAAGCTGAAATTCTTTCTCTTATATTGAAGAAAAAAATCATAATTTTTTTGTTTGATATTCTTTTTTCATTCTATTCCTAATGAAAGAGGAATAAATTATTATCTATATTACATATTTTTTAATATTATTAACATTAAAATTTTATTAGATTTGTTAATAAATCAAAAACTATTTTCATTATTTCTTCAAACAAAAATTTTAATTTTATTCAATACTCAAATTAAAAATTAAATACATATTTAAATATAAACTCAAATTACAATTTAAATTATTAACTTAAATTTTAATTTAAATCATAAATAAGATAAAATTACTGATTCGATTCTATTTACAATAATACCTAACATTACAGGACTGGAAAAGGAGGGGTGCGTCAATGCTGCGGGTCTGGAAAAGGAGGGGTGCGTCAATGCTGCGGGTCTGAGGAGTTCGCATAGATAAGAATCAAAACCAGTTAATGAAGAAACACCCTTATTTTTCTTTCAATTCAATTCGTAACAGTTTTTGCTCTCTGCGCAATAAAAATTTAGATACTTTTCGGTAAGGATATTATACTTCTTTATTGTTAGATTCTGGATTTTTTTTTCGTCGTTTAATACGTTGTTACTAATGAGGCAATATAAATATTAACAGTATTTTTTTCTTGGGGTTTAGACGTGTTTCAAGGGCAAAAGTCGCCCAATTTAGATCCTTTCTGGTTATTTTGATCGGTTAATGGTTGATCTAGGGTTCTTTAGATCATTTTCTCCTGCAATTGGTTCTTAGGAAAATCGACTAAGGTAGGACAACAAAACAATTGAAACTTCATGGAAGGGATTCTATGTTCATAAAATGATTTTCTGAATGATTACTTATTGTGCCTGGTCTAATTTCCTCCGATGTTTCTTGGGCAATTAAAATGGAGATTTGCTTTTTAATTTATCAGTTTATTCTTCAGATTTTTGTGCAATATTTGTTGGTTTTGATGATAGTTTTGATTTGTATTGTTACTTTATTATTATTATTATTATTATTTTATTTTGCGTCTTCCATTTGGCGCGATAGTTATTGGTCCTTTGTTTGATGTAATTAAAAGGATTTGGGAATCAAAATTTGTGTGTTTTCAAATGGATTTTTAAGAATTAACGCTATCCTGGTTGTTGTTTTGCTGCTTGTTGGTTAAGATCAAAACTTATTTATTATAATGGTAAAGTATCGAACTTTAATATGTTTCTGACATATGCTTAGTTGGTTTTGGTTTCTTAGGAAATCGGAAGGGATATCTGTTGTTGTTTGAGCTTACCTGGCTTAAACTAGAGGTTCGAGAAGATGCCCAGGGATCTCTCAAGGTCGCGATCACCTTTGTATAGGCGTAGGCGTTCGCCCTCTCCAGTAGGGCATAGAAATAGCAGGAGAAGCAGAAGAGATAGGAGCCGATCTCCATACTCATCTTATTTGCATAGCAGGTGATCCCGTTTATATTCCTCCTTGTAATAATTTGACTAATTTTCAATCAGCTTTTAGAAAGAATGACGTCTCGCGTTTGCTGATGCGGTTTTGGAATTACATGATATTCGGGTTGCTTTGTACGCATCTTATCCTTTCTCATTTGAATAATCTTCATTAGTTTTATCATTGTAACACGAGGTTTTGGCACAACTCTAACCTAGTTGTGGGATTGTATTGCACACAATGATAAAAAGATAACAAGGTGTTTTATGGCTATAATTTGATATTTGGTGATGGTAATGTTTATTGCGTGGAAACATGTTATTGGAGAATTGGAGACTTTGGAAGCTTGTGTGAAAATTAGATATGAGCCTTGAAGGTTGATCCATATAGCCACACGAGTGACCTCCTTTGTCTATGTGGAAGTGTTACTGAAGCTTTATGTAACATTACCTTGAGTTGCCTTGCTGAATACTAATTGCTAAAATCTTGAAGTCTTTGTTTCTACACATTCTAGTAGACAACGATTAGTGGTTTGAGTGTCTACCTTACACTTGCTATGCCTCTAACATTTTTATTTGTCTATAACCTTTATGTGTTGGCGAGTTAAGAAGTTTGTAGTATTAATATCATGCAATGCAATTATGGCTGATTTTGTCTGGAAAGATCTATTCATTATATTAGCTCAATTGGGAGCATAAATTAATGCACATATGATCTTTGGAAAATCAGTTGCTAATTTTTCCAAAAAAGGATGTCAAATTCAAATAGCCGGCGCAAATTAAAATAGAGCGTTGTCAGAGCAGGATGTAATTCTTGCTCTTCGTTAAGAGAATTGAAGCTCAGTTTCATCCCATCATATGGGAAGTAAGCGGGTGATGGGTGCCGTTGAGTGACCTTTTGTCGCTCGATAGTGACATTTTGCTTCTTCATATGATAAAAGGTGGAGCACATAAAGGTTATTCTTAACAGTGTATGAGGTAACTGTACATGTTTTTGTATTTCTCATGTTGTGGTGGGTTGCCGTGATGGTTTTTGTTCAGCATGTCATTATTGTTGAATCTTCATGATTCTCAAATGTTTTTATTGCTGTACAGAAGAAAAAGTCGTTCTGTTTCCCCTAAACGTCGTAGAAGTCGCTCTCCAACTCCAAGGCGTCGTCGAAGTCGTTCTCGAACTCCAAGACATCATAAGCGACATAGAAGTAGAAGTGTGTCACCATCTCCAGTTCATAAATCATCTAGTCCAAATATTGATTCAGTAGAGCGCAACCATGCTAGTGAAAAATTGAGGAAAGAAGAAGAAGAAGAGAGGAAAAGGTATATCAGTTACATCACATCTGTCTCGTTATTTATATAGTCTATTTACTGTTTCTTTTCTTTTATTTTATTTTTTATTTTTTATTTTTTATTTTTTATTTTTTATATTTTGGTGAATGCATGCAGTAGTGTGTCCTTTCTGAAATTTGGGCAGGCTTTCCTTTTTGTTGGTTTGCAAGTTATTCTGTTAGAATAATTTTACTTTTCAGAATTATTGTATTCAGGCCTTCTGGTAAACATTTACTTAGCTGACTGAAATCCTATATTTAATTCTAATATAAAAGCCGTTATACTCTTTGATTGAAGTATTTCCTTATTATCATGGAAAAAGGAAACTCTGAGACTGATACTAGTTTTATTTTTTTGATGAGCCTTGTTCAATAGTAGCGCAGAACCATATTTCAACTTTAGTGATCTTGCCAAAAGAGCCAACTGCTCATTCATTGTGTTCCAAGGCAAATTCAAGCTATGATATTTAAAGCATGAATTTCCTGCTTAGTGGTTAGTTTTTACATTGTAGGATATAGAGATGTTCTGCATGCTGATTATAGTCTTTTATAAAACAAGTTTGAAGTTGCATTAGAATTCTTTTTCCTTTGTGTACTGTTAATTCCTAGCAAATGAAGTTTTACAATTTCTTTTTCACAATGAGTGGGTAAAACGGCTCATTAAATTGAGACTTTACTTGGCTAATACTTCTAGTCTGCATATTCATAGCCCTCTCTACCTCTCCATACGTCTCTCACTTTCTCTCTCAGTCAAATTAATTTGATTTATACTGTTAATTGTAGATTTGGGACTTTAATATACTGCCAATTCTGGTCTGTTTCTTTAGAAAGGTGCATTAGTAGTTGTGAAACTGTTACATAGGGCCAAAGAAAAGAACAAAAAATCAGTTATTTGTATGCTTGTTATGACAAAATGGAAGAAAACTTCCATTGTGGCAATTCTTTTTCTTTTTCCATTTGCAGTTCGTACCATTACAAAAGGATTAACTTTTTCATGTTTCAGCGCATTACTGCACTTTATGATTTTTCACTGCTTCATTTTATTTTCATTTAGAGGATTTAAGTGTTTGGGAACTAAGTTGGAACTTGAAGTTGGAACTTGAACACTGTAGCATGTAAGAGTTTTACAATGTAGTATACTTGAGTTTTCATTTTATTTTCATTTAGAGGATTTAAGTGTTTGGGAACTAAGTTGGAACTTGAAGTTGGAACTTGAACACTGTAGCATGTAAGAGTTTTACAATGTAGTATACTTGAGTTTTACACCTTAGCATTTGAGAACTTTACTGTGTAGCAGTTAAAACTTTTGTGTTGGAACTTGGTTTCTAAACACAATGCAATAGCGATCATCAAACATAATTGTTCATGCTTCACATAGAAAAGGAAAATAAAGGCTTTATGTTTTGGTAGGTCATGTCTACTAAACAGAATCAAGTAATTTTGACGTGCTTGGTTATTGGTATTTATTCTCAATTTGTACGTCTTTGTGTTTCATTGAATGCTTTGTTTCCTATTTCTTGGCTCTTATTAATCATGCTAACGATTTAATTTCTTTTTTGATATGATTTCTCGCTTGAAGTAAGATAGCGTGTTATTCATTATTAAGTAATAATGTTATTATCTGTGGGTCTGAACTTTTTGGTATTATTATTATTATTTTTTAAACGTTGGATCAAAACAAAATACAGAGGTATCTGTCTATTGTTGCATGAAAAATTACGTCTCTAATGGGCCCATAGATAAATATATATATATTTATTTGTTTTGCCGTTGCTGCCCTGCAGAAAATGGATTTGAATGTTAAAGACTTTCCGTTAGCAGTTCAAGTGCAATTACTTTAGTTTTTTAATGCACTTCACGCTTGTGAATAAGTTCATACTTAACACGAGTCTATTGTCGAGTATTACTATTTGTTAAATTCAATCTAACAAGGTCAAAGGTAGCGCTGGTTAATCTCTGTGATTACAGTCCTCATCAATTATAATCACTTTATAAGCGCCTTTAGCCCTTTAGTAATTTATAGTTGTTGTTGCCCTGCACCCAAGGTAAAAAATTGATTCATACGTGTTATACTAAGCATGATCTTGAAAGTCTCTCTAGGTTAGGCCATGGTTGGGCTCTAGTTAGCCACACCCTTTTTGCTGGGATTGAGTTAAATTTTTTCATAACTCCTAACGTTCATGTTGCAAACCTAGTGCTCTATCATTGTGGAGCTTCTGTTTTTAGCCCATGAGTGTCTTTTTTGAACTGTGAAAATCAAGCCTTTGGTGCTTGGATGCTCAAGGACTAAAGCCATACATCAGGAAACGTACAGATCTTTTCTGGCAAAAGTGCATGTAGTAAAAAGTTGAAAGTGTTTTGGTGATTGGTTTTAAAACTGCAACAGGTTACTTGACAGTTTTCTCTACAGGCTTTTCTCAAGGAAGATACTGCTATAGTTCAACTTGTTATATTTGATGATCAATATGGTGCCTCGTTTATCTACTGTTCACCAGTTTTGAAACTCATTTGTTTGGATCAGATTCAGTTAGAGGTATGCCTTAAAAGCATAAGCATACGTTTAGTGCCTTTGCCCGTCGAAGGTTAGTTGCATTTTGTTATAATCATGGATAGAAAAGAAGGAAGAAAGAAAAGGATCATATGTTGCTTGCTCATCTCTATTTACTCTTCTCTTGATTTAGGAGATTTAGGATCCATAACAAGGCCTTTCCGCTGATTTGGATGGGAGATCACTTTTTTTAATTTAAGTTTTTTCCCCCACCTGAACTCTCAGGCGCCAGCAGGAAGCAGAATTTAAACTTCTCGAAGAAGAGACTGCAAGGAGAGTGGAGGAAGCAATTCGTAAAAAGGTTGAGGAGAGCTTAAATTCCGAGGAGATCAAAGTGGAAATAAGAAGGCGGTTGGAGGAGGGGCGCAGGAAACTTGTTGATGAAGTTGCAGCTCAGCTTGAGAAAGAAAAGGAAGCTGCACTTGTTGAGGCTAGACAAAAAGAGGTAAATTATTTGAAAATGTCCTTCCTTGCAGTGCGTGCAGCATAAGTTTTTCCTCAAGTTATTTGGAAGTATGGACCATCCTGAAAGTTACTGGGCAACCTGCATGTATGATACTCTAAAATACCTTGGTATTGGAATTAATGGAAGACAAATAATAAAAGCATACATGGTAAGGGATACGTAACTTGTAACCGAGATAAGATGGTTTTCAAGTAGGCATGGATGGACAACTTAGTTGCTCATTTTGGTCGTACGAGTAATTCTATTTTTTGGAGCTCTCAAAAACATACTTATAAACAAAAACAAAAAACAGAAAGTTGATACTGATTCTGGGTTTTTTTTTTTTGGGTTCCATTGTCTGCTTGAATTAATATGGGTTTATAAATGTTCTTTTTTCTATCAATGGGATATCTACTTGGTTGACCAAAGGAACAAGCACGGAAAGAAAAAGAAGAGCTAGAAAGAATGCTTGAAGAGAATCGGAGGAGGGTAGAAGAATCCCAGAGAAGGGAAGCTTTGGAGCAACAGCGGAGGGAGGAGGAGCGCTACCGGGAGCTGGAAGAGCTGCAGAGACAAAAAGAAGAGGCCATGCGGAGGAAGAAGCAGGAGGAGGAGCAAGAACGGTCAAACCAGATGAAACTATTGGGCAAGAACAAGTCCAGGCCAAAATTGTCATTTGCACTTGGCTCCAAATAGAATACTTTAAGAACCAAATTGAACGCGTAATTCCATTCTGACAAATCTGGGCTTTGACTTGATTGGATGATTGAGTATGTAATTTAGGAATATTTTTCCAACAGTTTTCTTGTGTTATAACGTCTTCAAATTGTCGAGTTTATTTTAAGATGTTGTTGGGTTTTATGTAATTTTTCCTTTGAATAATATATCTTAATTCTCTGCTCTCTCTCCTACTGTTTGGGGACTTTTGGAGTGAGGAATGAACTTTTCTTGGCTTAGCAATCTGGATTTAGGCATGTTTGGTGATGCTTGTGCTTTTGCTTTTAGAGAAAAATATATGGAAGGTTATTAAAATATACCACTTATGAAAATTGTTTTCTTTTTTTTAACTTTTTAAATCTGTGCTTCTTTGATTTTATTTTGAAAATACTAATTATAAATTTACTAATTTGCCTATTGTAAATCACTTTTTAAAATTTAGAAACCTTAATTCTTCTCTCTGTCCTCTCGCACACTATCTTGAGCCTCCCATACACCCTCTCCTTCCTTTCTCTCAGTCTCCCCTGTTCTCTCACCCCTCTTTTTCTCTCAGCCTCCCCATTCTCTGTCCTCCTTACTAGCATCACGTCCTGCCGTTGCCGATTCGATCTTCGCCCTGATCATCGCTGCAAAGTAGTCTAGAAGTCGTGATCAGCTTCAGCTTTGGCTTAGCCAGATGACCTCTGCGAAAGAGAACTCTGAGTGACAACTAGTCGACGGCGAAGTCGTGGTACTTTCGCCAGATGGTTTTCGGCGCTTGGCTCCGTGAGGGACTACGTCGAGGGACCACCAGTCGACGGCGAAATTGTGGCCGTTCCACGAGATGATTTTCGATCCTTTCTCCATCAATTCAGCGTCGGAGATCTAGCAACATCGCTCAGATCTGAACCATCGTCGTGCGAAGAGCAACCACATTTCATTAGTGGCGAGTTCGCCGGGGGTTGACAATGCCGCCATCGTTCCAATCTCCTCCACACGATTTCTTCTTCGCCCATCCGGTTTTGCAGATCTTTAACCATGGTGCCTTCCTTTTTGTTTTCCAGTGATTTCTTAGAAAGTAGGTGAATTCTCATGTTCAACGTCCTCCTTATTCTTTAGAATCTAATTGGAGTTCTTGCTTTTACTTTACTATAACATTCTGTCATGCTTATGGTAGATCTGGGTTTTCTATTGAAGTGCTTTTGCTAGATTCTTCTGTTTGATTATTGATCAGAGATTTTAATTTATTGTTTGTTGGTATTTGAATGGATTCTTTTGCTTTTCTGTTTTTTTTTTTTTTTTTTTTTTTGGTTTTGCTTGGCATTTTTTTTTTCAGTTCTTGAAATAGCATAAAAGCTTACTAAAATCGCATAAGCGTTTCAGTGTCCATATGTTTTTTATTTGTTGGATATGTTCTCGATTGATAGGGAGAACATTTGAAGCTCTCATGGGTCCTTTTTTTTTTTTTTTTTTTTTTGTTAATATTTGAACGAAACTTAGCAGGTTTCAGGACAAAATCTAGCATTTTTAGCAATTTTTTAGACAAAATTTGACAGGTTTTGTATTGAAACCCAGCAGGTTTCATGATAGAACTTGGCAGGTTCCATTACGCTCTGGCATTCACACAGGTGACTGTAGACGATTGACGTTTTTTTGTTTCAAAAAAATATGTTGGAATATGGTAGGTTTTACTTTGGAACCTACCAGGTTGCAATCCAACATTTGCACTGGCTACCAGAGGCGGTTGACGCTTTTTGTTTCAAAGAAAATATGTTGGAATCTGGTTGATTCCAACTTTCAAACTTGACAGGTTATAGTTTGGCACCCCACACTAACGACCAGAGGCAAGTTTTAGAATATAACTTGACAGGTTTTATTTTAGCATCTTGCATGAGGTATAGGAAGGGTATTTTGGTATTTTAATAAATTATTAATTTCTAATAAGAGGCAGCTTAATACGTAGTTTATTGGAGGACATTTTTAATAAGGTGGTGCATTCTTGTTAGTTGCTTTTCCTTTTAAGCACCAAAAAAGAAGTATAAGTTAGAGTTTTTTAATTAATGTTTAGACGGTGTATGGAAAACAACTTTTTGATTTTGAACTTAAAAGTTAAATAAGTTAAATGCTCTTGTTATAAAAAAAGTAATGTGATACAAAAATATAGATGAAATTTGCAATATTTTATTTGCAAATAAAATGTTGAAAACAAAAAGGCTTTTCATAAGCATTAATTTATAAGCACTCAAGAGGTGGTTTGTTCTAAAAAATGTTTATAAAAGTGGTTTGTTCTAAAAATGTTTATAAAAGCCAAAATTTTAATTAGCTTGTGTATCAAAACACATCAACAAACAACTTTTGGGTGGAAAAAGTTTAAAGAAGCAAATTTTAATTCCACACAAACTTAAATATAAAGATAGTATTTATGAAATTTCAATGTTTTAAACCATTTCAAATGAGGCTTTAGTTCTGGCATCAGTTTTGGGAGGTGTGGAAACAGATTCTGATCCTATCTTAGCCGAGAGAGATAGAGAGTAAGATGTTGTTGGTTCTAGTGTGGAGTTTCAATATCAATCGAAGTGACGCAAGAGTTGTAGAACCAAAAACAGAAAAAACAAGCAAAAAATTGAACCTAAAATTCAAATGTGGAACCGAAAGGAAATTAAAATGTATAAAAACTTGGTGAAGAAGAGAGCACCGAGTTGCTTTATAACTATAAGTGTTATGGCAATGGCATATGTTTTCTATTGATCGTAATCACACATTTATGCAGCAAATTGCAATAGTCTACGAGTTGGACAATAGCAATTAAATTCCTACGAATGACAAACAACCTTTTAGATTATTACAATTGACACAAAAAGATACATGATAATACATTAATGGAAAGGGATTCAAAGACAAAATTAAAAATTATTTATTATTTATTATTTATTTATTTATTTTATGCTAGGGACACAAAAAACATTGAGGAGACTGAAAGTATGAGGGTGAGAGGGGAGGTTTTTAAGTGTGTGTGGGTGATGGTGAGACTTGAGTAATCCTCGATCATAATGGTGTCGGCTCCATTGTACGGAGAACGAGATGCAACATTACTATGATCCGCCATCACTTGATGGGATGCTCTACTTAAAGTAACCTTCCTGGTGTGCTTTAAGCAGTGTTGGCGACTAGAAGAGCCTCAAATTGGCTTTGTAATTGACAAATTCATGGACAAGAGGTAGGACACTATTTCATTGTTCGACCTTGTTGTTTAAAAAGATGATAGAAACCCTTGTAAGGCTTTGGAGAGCGAGATTTTTGCACTGAGGTTATGGGATAAATTGTTTAAGGAAATGACACTCTTATTTTTCATTTTTTTTTGTTTTTTTAAAGTGAAATTTCATTCCAATAAAAGAGAAATACAAATATGATTGACCTTGAGAAACAAGGCATGACCCTCAATATTGACCAAGGCTATCAGTACAATCAAATCATATACATGCCAAAGGTTGAAATATACGCCAGAGGCCTGATTGAATGGGAAAGCCTAAGTAAACGGGACACCTTGGCTCACAAACAAAGAGCATATATTACGCTCATTAAAAAGGCCCTCAATGGTTGACGGAAGAAACATCTCAAACATGGGCCACGATAATGTAGATCAAATACCACAAAGAGCATACGCATGCAGGAAAGACACACTAAGACAAACTGGATGATGGGGAGGCTGCCTCTATATTACAATAAAAACATAAAAACAAACATTTGGTGCACAAAAACCAAACACACCATTATTCAAAAAACAACCAAACAGAAAAACGAAAGGCCTTAGCCTTGCGCACATTCCGATGGGTAAACACCATAATCAACTGCAAGCACCTAAAGAAGTATCAAAGAAAACTTGCAATGGGTGGAGCCACCATAGTAGGAAGAGGGTGCCTTGGATCTAGAAAGCCACGACTTGTCACAGCCGATGCCTCCACCATGAAGTGTACCTTAATAAACCGGTGCTTTGGCACGGGATAAAGAATCTTGAACAGAGAAACAGCCACGGTAAAAGTTCACATAGAGTCGGAGATGAAAAATGATCCACCAGAAACATACTTCGACCATGAAGAACGTCATTCATCACAGTTCACATAGAGTAGCGGCACCCTTGTTCGACGACGAACCTAGAGAGAGAACTCTAGAGTGAAGCACTACCACCCCACCACCACGTTAAAATCATCATAGGAACCTCAGAGATTTAGACAAGAGACACCAACAAAGAGGCGCCATGAGACCTCGAGCACCATATCTGGGCTGGAGAACCAAGAGCCAGCCGAGCAGCAGTTAGGACTCCAACCTAAACAAGACGGCGGACCAAGAGAACAAGAAAACCGAGCGCCTAAGGAAAATAAGAAAACCCTACCAGACAGAGCACTAGAAAAGAGGAATTAGAATTAGCCTCTTGCTTAGGAAGTGACACACTTATATATAAGCGTAAATACAAATATATGTGTGTGTGTGTGTTGTACATGAAAAGTTGCTGATCACATGGATATTATAGGGAGGGAGAGAATTAGGCCATCATTACTTAGGAATAAAAATAAATAAACTAAAATGTAACAACATTTAGTAAATAGGCCACTTAAATTAAAACAAAATTTAGTTTTATATAGAATGACATAGAGAGAAACAAGAAGCAGCAAAGTGAGAATAAAAAACAAAAACGAAGAAAAAGAAGAAGGGAGTGAAGTTGAAAATTCAAGTGTCTAAATATTTTTAAACATTATATACTTAAATGCTTTTAAAAGTGTGTTGCTTACTTATATTAAGAATTGAAACTGTGTTAAAGAAGAAGAAGAAGAAGAAGAAGAAGAAAGAGATAAAATTAAAAATTCAAGTGTTTAAATCTATTTTAAACACTATATACTTAAATGCTTTTAAAAGTATGCTATTTACTTACATTAAAAATTAAAACGGTACTATTTAAAGTAATTTCCCCATGTTATATTGATATGGCCATGTGGGATGTAATATGGGCTTAATAACATGGCCTGATGATGACGCTTTTTTATTTTTATTTTAAATATTTTAGGGTACCATTTTATCCTTTTGTTACGAGGATCAAAGAAAGAAAAGATGGCTAAAACAGAAAGAAAGCAGCGTGACTAAAGATTGAACGAAGGACCAATGTTGTGGCTTGGCAACTTGGCGACTCAACGTTGCAGAGATCTAGGCAACATCATGGAGGACTAGTGATGAGTGCTGAGAAGCGGCAGATTGTGCGGCGTGATGGACAGCAATGGGGAGGATTGGCGAAGAAAATGATAATCGATGTGGCTTGTGTTCCTGAGGAGGGAGATGTTGTACTTGGGAATGGTGATGGTGTGAAGAACTATTTACAGCGACATGGAGCACTGGAGGAGAAGCTGGCGGTTGGGAGTAGTGTGGCTTGCCCGACAGCAGATAGAGGCACTTTGCTTGGTGGCCGATCTAATAGAGAGGAATGATGCCTATGTATAGCTAAGTCTCTAGACGAGAGGGAAGGTGGCTTTGATACAATATAAGTGTTATGGTAGGTTTCCATTGATTATAATCAAATTCATGCAGCAAATTTCAATAGCATATGAGCTAGACAATAGCAATTAAATTCCTAACAATGAGAAACTACCTAAAATGGATTATTAAAATTGATACAAAAAAGTACATAATAATACATTACTGGAAAGGAAATCACGTATCATTGATAATAACTGTTTGTTTAGGTTTAATGAAGATAAAAAGAATAGAGCGGAATACATCACCATTTGTTAAGTGATGGATTCAATTTCCGACAAAAAGAAAAAAAACACAAAAAAAAAAAAACCTAGGCTAAAGTACTGAATACGTATTATCCAAGAAGAGTAATAAAAACTCCAATATATTAAGGGATTAAAGAATAAAACTCTAAAAAAATGAGCATGATCAACATATGATGACAATGGTAGAAATTTCACCAATCAATATTAAACTCGCTAGGGGTGTTGACGGTATTCGTCAATCAGTTTAATCCAATCCAAACCAATGCGCTAGATTAGATTAGATTATAAAAAATACAAATTGGTTTTGAATTAGGACTTTTTCAATCCGATATGTATGGATTAAAATTAAAATTTGAGTATTTCCTAATCTATATAATTTGTAAATTCGAACTATATATATTGCATAAACTATATGCACACACACAAAAAATTTTAATAAACACAAAAACATATACTCCTACAGTAGTGTGTCCAAAGTTAATATGTTTTCAAAAAAGAAGTTAAGACCAATTACAAAGACTAACATTATTTACTCATGACATTTACTCATGTCTTAAGTTTATTTAAAATTTGTTAGTTGTATGTTTTATAATGCTACAATTTATTTATTTTTTTAATCGCCTTGCATTCTATTGGATTGTAATATGTTGAACTTTATTAAATTGTGTTATGTTATATTATGTTGATTTGAAGAAGAATTATAACAAATAATAGATTTCATTAGTTTATTAGTAAATTATGTCAGAGTTTTGAAAATGTAAAATAAATAACATATTTAGTACAAAGTGTGATTGTCAAGATAAGAAAAATCCTAAAATACCCCTCATTTTAAACAAACCCTAATTTTTTAGTTTTTCCCTACTTTCTCTCTCTCATCTCCTATCCTTCCCCCTTCTCTCCTCCTTTAGGAATTCTCTTCCTCTTTTTCCCTCTCTCTGGTTCCAGAATCTGACTTTATTTTGACTCTCAAGCGTAATCACATTTGGATGGCGACGACAATAAGCTACAATCGAGGATCTCCATCTTGGTCTATCATTCTCCATGGTAGACAAAGTTGAATGGAGATTGAAAATCAAGAACGAAGTCGAATGGAGATCGACTTTGTTTGATCTGATATGATCTTTGCCAGCCTTCAGGTTTGAAATCTCATGGAGGCCAAGTTTGAGGTCATCGATAGAGTTTGACAAAGATTTGATGCCGTCTGAGTTTGAGCTCGTGCTTGCGGACGTTTTTTGAGCCTCGCGATTCATTCTTCCCCTCTAAATGCCAAGCCCATTGTTGAGGAAGTGCAATGTCTGTGCCCACCGTCTTGCCATTAAAACGTCACTAATGTTAGAGATCCTGATCTTCACCTCTAGATCTCCTAGTCTTCTCCATCACCGATGCGGTATAGGTACCAAGGAGCTCTACGAGAGGAAAAAAATATGAAAAAGGAAAAAATATTGTTGAAGAAAAGAGAAAAAATGGTGCTTTGTTTTTATTTTTTTTATTTTTTTATGTATTTCTTGTTTTCTTTTTGTAATTTTTTAGTATTTTATATGGTCGTATTTATTATGAAATATGATATTAACCAAGAAATACTATATTTTTCAATCGCATGTGATGTCATCGGTGGTGCCAATTATGTTTGATGATCTTGTCGTTGAATTTTTGTATGTGCATAGAAATACTGTATTTCCATGTAAATATGGTATTTCTCAATCGCCAACGGCGTCATTGGTGCTAATAATGGCTAATGACGTTGTCGGTGAATTTTTTATTTGTATGAAAATTTAGTAGTCAGTGGCAACATTGCCGATGCTGGTGATGTCTAATGACTTTGTTAGATAATTTTTGTATTCATAGAGAAATATTATATTTACATGAAAATATACTGTTTCCTTGTTGATGCTGTCGGTGCTGATGATGTTCGGTGACTTTGCTAGTTAATTTTTGTATTTACATGAAAATACTATATTTTTATGTAGATATGGTATTTCCATATAAATATAGTACTTCCTAAATTGTCGGTGATATCCTCAATAAATTTTTGTATTTACCTGGAAATATAGTATTTTTATATAAGTATAGTGTTTTCTGACTGTTCTCACCTTGCCGGTGCTCGTGATGGTTTGATGATGTCATCAATAATTTTTGCATTTTTGAAAAATATTGTAGTTTAATTGAAATACTATATTTGTTAGCCGTTGGTGATGTCGTCGGTGCCGTTAACTTCTGGTAACTTCACTAGGGAATAATGTACTATTCGAAAGATACCATGTTTTCTAGGATGCCGCCTATGCCAGCAAGGGAGGATAGAAAGATTGAGAAGAAAAAGAGGTAAGGGCATTTCAAGGTTTTTGTTCTTAAATTCTTATGAGATAAATCTTAATTTCTTACAATATGTTGTTTACTACACATCAAATGACATTATTTCCTAATTCTTAGCCCAAATTTCTATTGGCTTCTTCTCCCTACTTTAGATTGCTAATCTTTTTAATAAATTTAAAAGCTCAATATATGGTTTTCAGATTGGATTATATGGGATTGGGATTGGGGTATTCATGTATTGGTTTTGGATTGAGGTTTTTTCAATCCGATATGTATGGATTGGATTATGTTTTGACCTCCAATCCATGTAATTCAATTCATAAACATCCTTAAAACTTGCAATATATGGATAGAGCCAAATAATCTCGGTCAAAGCAATATCAAATTTGCACCCGCCATATAACACTTGTAATCAAGAAAAAATATTTTAACTTGCGAGTGACAGGACTACTATCTCTTTGGCATAAATACTAGCATTCGGTAATCAAGTTTCATATTAGAGTTTGATCATAAACCCTAAATCTTTTGTATTCTATGAGATGTCAATGTTCCAAACATTTGTGATATATGAAATATAAAATATTTTAAATTTTCATAATCCAACAACCATATAAAGCTACAACGACAAATCACACAATGATCATGATGACTGTAGTGCAACTCACAACAATGACGAAGCTAGGAAATTTTGTTAAGGAAGGCTAGTAACTATATCAAAACTTTAATGATAATCAATATTTGTAAATGCTCTACAATTATCGCCATCAGGTTTTCATGCATAAAATGTTGGATAAAAACCATATTATCAAGGCTATTGAAGATTTCTTTTTTCAATATTTGTAAGAAAATATTTTTTGTCAATTGATCACTTATTCAATTGCATATCCTATTCTTTACGGTACTTATAATAGAAAATACCCTCTACATAATAATAGTAACAACCTATAAAATCAAACTAAAATTAGAAGTCAATAAATTAATATATACACAATATTTATTGATTGGAGAGTCTTTTGAATTTCTTATAAAATATCTCAAATAATTGTTCAAGTAATTGCAATCTTAATATTAGAAAAAAAAAACATTCATTTACTATTGGGGGTGAGCTCGGCGCCACCGCCAATGAGCCTTACTCTAGGTGGTTGGCAAACTAGCTTGGCAAGAGCCATTGGGAGCGAATAGCCGATCCCAATAGCTCGGCCTGGTATTTGATGATTGACAGGAAGCTATATCGACAAGGTTACACTACACCGTGTTTGAAGTGCATAGGGCCCACAGAAGATCAATATTTAATGAAAAAGATCCACGAGGGGCTATGTGGTAATCGCTCTAGATACAATCCCTTGCCCAAAAATGTCTTCAGCAAGGATATTATTTGCCGATCATGGATCAAGACTATAAGGACTTCGTGCGAAAATATCTTAAATGTCAGTAGTTTGCGAGAGTGCTCGGACATCATGCCGAGCCGCTCACTTCGATAACATCTACGTGGCCTTTTGCCAAGTGAGCTGTCGACTTTATCGAACCCTTTCGTCAAGCCTGGTCTCGATTTAAGTACTGCATTGTGGCCATCGACTACCTCACCAAATGGGTGGAAGCAAAGCTATGTACCAACATGACCAAGGCTACGTGCACAAACTTCGTATAGAGAAACATCATTTGCCAGCTTGAGATCCCGCATACCATTGTGACCGACAACACAAAGCAGTTTGAATCCTCAATCTCCTTTGATATGAGCAGCTCGGCATTAAGAAGGTCTTTTCTTCTCCGAGCTACCCTCAGAGCAATGGTCAGGTTGAAGTCGTTAATAAAACGATCAAGGAGAACTTAAAGAAGAAAATCGAGGGCCTTAAAGGGGCATGGATTGACGAGCTCCCAAAAGTGCTCTTGGCTTATTGGACAAGAACTGCCATCGGGGAGACTCCATTCTCCCTTGTATACGGGGCTGAGGCTGTCATCCTGGTGGAAGTTGGACTACTGAGCTTCAAGATCAAGAATTACGAAGAAATTTGAAATGTCAAGGTCATGATGCCTAAACTTGATTTGCTTCAGGAGAAGAGGAACAATGCTACGATTCGTAACATAGCCTGGAACCAATTTGTTGCTTGGTATTATAACAAGCGGGTTTAACCGAGGAGCTTTAATTTGGAGATTTAATGTTGAAGAAGGTCACTCTTTAGCAACCTAGACTTTGGTCTTTCAGTCCAAAATGGGAAGGACCGTACAAGGTCATCAGAATTGTCTGACCAGGTACCTATAAACTATTCGACATGGAGGACAACCTGCCTGGTCATCCTTGGATCATCGAGCTTCTGAAAAAATTCTTTTGCTAACTAAAGCCAGAAACCTTTTATGACCTTTGGCCATTCTTTTGTAACAAGACTTGCTAAACAAGGCCGGATGTAAATATACACATTAATGAAAACTTTAATTCCTACACTATTCCATTAAGCAATGCATGTTAAGGAAGATAAAAACCCGAAAAAGGATGTTGTAACTCTAGTTTGGGGGACCAAGTGCTAACTCTCAAAGAGGGGGAGCCAAGGCCAACAACCAAACTAGGGGACTGATCGGCATAATACCCACTACCAGTCTGTCGCCGCACAGACCACCTAGACATAGTCGCCATAACATGGCTATATTTGACTAACATTAGACTTGTAAAAGTTCAAACGAACTTAAACAAGTCTAAGGGGGCAACAAGGTACAGGGTACCACACGCTGTTGTGCTTTACCTAACTAAGAAATGGGCCTTCCTTGCTCAGTTGGACTCGGTAAACAATCATTGTCTTTTTCTGAGAAAGTCTTTCCCTAAGGAACACTTCAGAAAAATGAGACGTTTCGTTATTGAGATGCTAAACTTGGCGAGAATGGAATTGGAAAAATGTGAGTTTAGAATCCATGATCTAAAATGTTTTCTCCAGAGGAACATCCAAATTGAAAGAATTTCTAACTCAATACCTCTCCTGAGAAGCATCTAACTCAGAGAAAGGAGTTTAAAACTTTATTCTCGAGGAGCCCCACATGCTTTCAAAGAACAAAAATTTTCATCCGAGAACAATCACACTTGGAAAAGAAAAATTTAAAGATCCAGACTAAAAAGAAAATTTCAAGAAGTGTTAAACTTGGGGGAAAATAAAATTTCATTAAAGAAGTTGGTGGGGAGGTACAAATAACCAGATACCTCTTAAGCCCAGATAAAGGAAAAAGGAGGAAAACCAAGAACTAAGCTTGGACCCTGTCCCTGGCATTATCATCACCACCATCGCCACCTTGGTCATTGCCCCTGTCTTCGTTGTCAACTTTGACGAAGTCCTCCAGCCTAGGTTGCTGCGTCTTGCCCTGCTTTACCTCGATGATAAGCGACCAGTCGAAGTCCACCACCTTAGGATGCTTTTTAATAGTGTAGTCCCAAAGGTTGGTTATCCTGAAGTAATAGTAGTTGGCGTACTACGGGGATGCCTTGAACTCCTCCATGGCCTAGGAGAGATAGCAGGCCAGTTCCTTCAGGAATCGGTGGTGCTCGACCTAGGAGGCCCGCAACTATTCCTTAAGGTGGTTGTCCTCGTCTCGGGACTGGTCGGCCTCATTCCTTGCCCCTTGAGCTGCCTCCCTCGCCTATTCTGCTGCCACCGCCTTGGCCTGCTTGGCTTCTTCCTTTGCCTTCCTGGCCTAGTCCTTGGCCTGGGAAAGAGCCTCCTTAATTTGATCAAGCTCGATGTTCTTGGCACCAAGCTCCTTCTTGACCTTATCCTTCTCGAACGCAGTCTTCTTGTGCCTTTCCTTCTCTAGGTTAAGCTCCTTCTACCCAGCCATGTAAGCCAGGTCTAAGAACATCCATGCTTGAGAAGATGGAGGTTAGAACATGAAGAATATACATGACAAATGGAGTTCGGTATAAGATTTTAACTCACCTTTGTGGTAGAATAGAAGGCAGCACTCAACAAGCCTTCGAAATCCTTTCCTTGGAGGTTCTCCAAGAATGACTCCTCAGGAACTGCTTCCTCGAAGTGGTCGATGATATGGCGGTGGGTATTTCGTTGCCTTCTTAGAGGACCTCTTGAGGGAGGTGGCACAGCGATGGTAATGGCAAGAGGTTGCGCCTGCTTGATGAAGCCCCCGTTCTCGTCGATGGAGGTGGGGGAACAACTTGGACTGTCTAGGGTGGTTGCTTGATCCATGATGGCTACTCAGACCTCGACGACTGCTCTGGTCTTGGAGTCCTCTTTTGTTTGCCATCGACCACAACCTTCCCCTTAGAACGACAAAGACGCTTCATTAAAGCTCGCCTTTCTTCCTGGGTGGGGCTTAACTATCGGGTTGAGCTAGGTGGGGCAGACATTCAGGCCATTGAGTGCCCAGCAAAGGAAAGGGTGAAATAGCAGGCGTAGTCCAGCCTTGAAGAACTCCTAATATAATGTTATGTACCCTTCAGACAGAGTCAGGGGTGAATCATTCTCTTCGGGCATGATGAGGACAACATCATCCGGAAGTCAAACTCTTGGCGTAGGTCCTTGAGCTGAGATTCTGTTATCATGCTAGAGTAGGTCGCCACTAATGTCTGATGGGGCCAAAAATCCCGATAAGAAGTCACCCCCTGGACTCGGGTAACTACGACTCTTTTGGCCTTATCCTCTATGGTGCTCTCCTTGGGCTCTTCTTCCTCGGCTGCTTACTCCTCATTGGAGATCTTGATGGTTACCTAACCCACAACCTAGATCGAGACCCCCGCGTCTCGACTGGAGGTGCTTGGCGCATCGACAACTGCCTCCAGCCTGGGACGTTCTCAGGAAAATTCTCGGGACATGCCAGTGGTGGCTGCCTTGGTGTAGGGATCCTTGCCCCTGCCCAGTCTCATCGGGCACCTCCCATCCAGCAAGTCAAGGAGCTCCTACTCGAGTACCATCCTAGCATTGACCCTTAGTATTTCGACAAGCTAGCCTGCTCCATCCTGCACCAGTGATAATCCTTTCATGTCAACCTCTACGGAGGTCGACTCCCTGGTCTTGACACTACTGTTTGACCAGGAAATATTTACATTCTTGGAGTCCAAAAGGTCACTCATGTTTTCATACGCTTCTCAAGGAATTACCTGATTAGGTTATGGAAGCTTGGGAAAGAAAAGTTCTCAAGTTGTCAACTATAGCTCGGCAGTCAAAACTCAGAAGTTGTGAAGTATGACCTTTATTGCACTTCAAAATGACAGAGAGTAAAGCCCTATTTATAGTCTTCTTAGGGGCAAAACTCAATCGTGAAAAACAAAAAGACGTGATAATTACGCTTGTTAGGGAAACACCTAGTCACGTTTTGACACGTGTCCCTCTAAGCTTCATCTTGTGACCTTCTGTCTCCTGCTGCCTTGGGACACTGCTTAGGCTTCATCTTGAGCCAACCTCACCCTCTCGACATAGTCTACCTGGCTGAACACCAACCAGATGAACTAGGGGGGCTACTATTAGGGGTGAGCTTGGTGCCATCGCCGAGGAGCCTTACTCTAGGTGGTCGGTAAACCAGCTCAGCAAGAGCCATTGGGAGCGAATGGCCAATCCCAACAAGCTTGTAACGGCTGTTTGAGGTGCTTTTCAGGGCCCTTTGGGCCATGCCACATCTGGTCACCTCCTTGGATCAGACACCAGCTTTGGTCGGATTTCTTTTACTTGCAAGTAGGCTGCTACTTGTCATCACTAGCCAATAGATGGCAAACAACTCGCCATCGGATGGGAACTAATCCACCGGCGAAGGACACGACACTTGTCTTCTACCTTCTAACATGCCTTGATGTGATATACGGGTCGTGGGCAAAACCTACCTAACACCCAGTTTAAGTGGCAACCTATAAATAAAGTGCATTTATTGCATTTAGGCAAGCATGCTCCTTCCCATCTAACTAACTCTCGTTCTCTGCCGAGCAACGCCTCCCTTGAGCATTGAAGAGCCCTTGCCTACTGAGTAACCTGTTTCTTTCTTGCCTTCGAAGGGTCCTTCCTCTCGTTGTAGGTCCACCTGAACAAGCAGAGATGAGTAAGAAAGAACTGTCCATCATATGTAGCCGCACGTAGTGTTGATCCGCCATCATACTGTGGTAAGCATCAACATTTGCAATTTTACTTTTAACAAATGAATATATGAACATAAATAATTGTAGGCCATTTAAATAATCAAAATTGTAATTTCCATAAAAAATACAACCAAGAGAAATTAATCAAACCCTAATATCAAAATAACAATAATACTCAAATCCTGTTAACAGTTAGACTATTTACTATTGTAATTTAATAAAAAAAAATACTACAACTTAAATTTTTCTTTCTTATGAAGGCTTTATAAAGATTGGGTCTATTTGGACTCTATTGAGCTTGTTAGAAAGTTTAAATTTTTAGGGTATTAAAACTCATATATATATATATATTTATATATATATAGGGTGGGAGGGAGAAATGTATAGAGAGGGGTTGAACCCCGTGTCCTATATATTGACTCTATTATTGACTCACACATTTTGAAATCCCTAAAACAACAATTATAGTGACTATAACTCAGATTTTTGAAATCCTTAATGATATGGAAAGGTTAAAGTATGGAAAGAGAATTCTCAAACAATTAGTGATTTATCAATTCTAACGTTGATTTAAAAAACAGTCACTGTTTTAAACTCTTATAAATTTGTACTTGGGTTTGAACCCACAGGACATAGGAAGCTTGGGAATCAAACTTATATGAATGAATGAATTCGATCTTAATATCCACCTTTACTCCAAATCTGTGACACAAGGCCAATCCTATTGAATATCACAATGTACATATAGCGGTAGTCTTTTCGTAACATTTCTCTCCCATAAAAATTTCAATAGCATCTTCGCTTAGTCCTGATTTAGATAAGGATAAAAAACACTCATGATAACAATATCAAATTGTCCAAATAAGACAATTCAAAATTCTATGAGAAACTCTAGAATTCTCGAACAGGTGTAAGGATGCCTTTATTAAAGCATGCAAGAAAAGTGTATTCAACCCACAAATTATACACATTTAATTTTTGTACTACATTGAATATATTGAAGTCAAATTGCACACACTTGCGGCTTGTAACATGATTTCTAGGAGTCAGGTATTATCAAAGGACTTGCGTCTAAGCGCGTCTTGTAGGCATGACAAGAACGTCAAAGGTCGGTATAGTTGTTTTTTAAGTATGATACACCATAGACTTATAATTTTACTCACATGCGAATAGGAGGTCATATTTAAAAAGGAGTATAATTGCTCTTATTCTTATGTGGGTTGATTAAATCTCTCTTAAATTTTCTAACTCTACATGTGTATTTTGGGTATCAATTTTCATTCCTTTATGCATCTTTTTGAGCGTAAGAATATGTCATTTTTATGTCATAAATCATATCACATTTTCATCAGATTTATTATCAAATATCCAACCATCACCATTGTTACATACTCAACAACAAACCATCATCATCTTCACTTATAAACAATAAAAATACTATTACCCTCGTCCCGATCTTATGAAGTTTTAAGTGTTTGGGAATCAAATTGGAACTTGAAGTTGGAACTAAAACATTGCAGCATACGTGAGCTTTACACTATAGCAATTGAAATTTCGTTGTCGAAACTGTTGGGATTGTGTACTCTTCAAAGCATATTTTGTAAATACATTATCTGAGATTAATAATATTAAGGTATTTTTTAGTATATCTTATGTGCATGAGTAGAATTGACTAGATATCTATTTAATCATATTATATGTATTCATGTGAAGTTTATAGACATTCACTTAAAAAAAAAAAGGTATTTTATGGTTAAATAAATGTAGTTTATAGTTCATAAATAAAGTTGGGAACTTTATTTATATTTGGACTATAGTAAATTCATTAAATGATAAGTCTTGATCATATATGAATTTACCAGTATAATTCGTCTGGCCTGAACTTGACCATATTGAGATTAAATTAACATTGAAATGATTGTCAAACTTATTAAATCTAATAGGCATTGTTTTTACTTTAATCTTAATCTTGAATTAATTATTTTTATATTTATAAATGTAATTCCATTTGAGTTGCTAATGAGTGAGATTCAATTGAGAATCAATATTCTTAGTGACTTGGTGGGAGCATTTATGGATAGTGAAATTATAAAATTAATAATATGGAATTTGTACGATATATTTTTGACAGGTATTTTGTACTTGATTATTAAATTCTCTAGCTAGAGTGTGTCAACATCAATTATGAATTAATTTTCACAATTAAGTTTGTTGCAATTGATCATTGGAGAAAACCAGTAAGTGTCAAGGTACAAGATATAATTAAATTTATTATATAGTCAAAATATCAATTTAATTATGATATAGTACAAAAGATTATGAAGTAAAAAAATGTGGCATGAGTTGATAATCAAATTCCTTAATAACATACAATTATGGAGTGTAATTTTGATCTTTAAGTGGAATAGGTTCGAAATTAAATTATTGGCTAACTATTTAGAGCTGTTTTTTTATTAACCTATTTGATCCCAAACTAGCTCATTTAATTGTCGGTACCACTAGAAGACTAATTAAAAGTGTAAACTGGCTAATATTGGATGTTTAAGGCCAAATAGAACATGCAGAATGTTTTGCACATGCCACATATAGAATTTTTAATTTAATTGGCATTTTTCCATGTTAGATATATATAAATTTTATTGATATTAGATAGTAATTTGAACTAAATCTAGGTAAATAAATATATGAGATATATTATGTAATAATTGATATTTTCTTAAAGATAAATTACATTGAATTTCAAATCATTTAAGGTATATATTTTAGTTACTTGGATCATGGGATATACCCATAATCCTTGAATGTTTCTACCCCAACACATAAGCGATAAGTGGCAACTTCCCAAAAATTTATGTCATTGGAGTTAGACTTTTACGTTTTCATATATTCATGTTATTAAAAAAATATAATATATGTTACATATGAGTTGGTTTTCCAGGACATATCAAGAGGAATTGCCTAATCAGGAGTGCTCACCTGGGAGTTCAGGCCGGAGAAGGAGCTAGTCATCAGCCTCAGCCTCAGACTTTACCTCCGTCTCAACAGTACTCTCAGCTTTAGTTCCATCAATTCTCTCCTCAGCAACTGCCATACCCAGCACAAGGATATCAGCCGCAGAGTTTCCAGCACAATGCCCCTCAATATCGAGCGCCGAGTATAGCTAGTATGCAGTCACCTCCATTGCAGCAGTATCGGCCAACTAATCCAAGATCTAGTAATGCTGGTAGAGGAAAAGGAAAAGCCCCAGTGTAGGTTCATACCATGATGACAGGGAGTTCAGATGCCTAAACCAGCAAAACAAAGAAAATATATTATGTAATAATTTTATTCCCCTTTGTTTCTTGAGAGAAAAACACTAAGAGAAAAACTTCATACTTTTCTTGTGTGGTTCGGGTCGAAGAAAATTCTACAGGTAGAAAAATTAAGGCAAAGTGAAGGAAAATTCAATTTTAGTTTTCTTTGATATTGATTTCAATTTTCATATTTGCTAATCTCTTTTAATTATTGCAGCACACAAGGCATCCATTCACTTACTGTAATCCATAGTGAGTCATAATTTGGAAAATCTTTTGGTGACAAGATTTATAATCAAGATCTTGTATTAATGTTACTGCCAATTTGACTAAGATACAATTTCTATTTCTATTTTATATATTTTATGAGATGATCCAAAGTGTAAGATGGTTCTGTTGTACTCGAATATGTGATTATTGTTTAGTGTAAAATTTTTGTTTTCTCCTAGTCCATAAATTTACATATTTTAGAGTTTTTTCCTGCAAGAACTTGGATCCTAATCACTCTCATGTCACATATTTAACAATGCCACATTCAAAATACATATTCGAAAGTAATCCTAATAGAAAACTGCGTTTCAGCACGTATTATCGAAACATTATGATCACATAATAATCTAGATAAAACATTCTTAAAAAAAGAAACTCCAACATAACAACCTGCCAAAAAATTCTAAAATCCTCTAACATATGTAACGCCTAAAATTTGTGTGTGATTTGTTAGAGTAACAAATGAATTAGTATGTTATATAAAGTTTGTTAATGTGCCCAATAATTATGTTTTAGTAATAATGTTTTAGAATTTTGGTGTGCTAACTGTTATTTGCATGTTATTTTAATTGCGTTTATAAGATTGCCAAACAATTTTTATTTTTGAACTAAAAATTATACAATTTCATTTCTGCTCAAATTCCTCGGAATTTGCTCAACAGTCCTATAATCTTTATCTACTACAACGACGTGATATTTTATTTCCCTGACCTTAAATTGTTGAATTATGTCTTCTAATGCAACGTTTCATTTAATTTGTATTTATCTCGTTTATTACATTAAAACACCAAATACATAAGTGGAGGCCTATGGCGGGGTATGAAAAAATTCTCCACCGGTGGGACAGAGTTTTATGCCGACCTTTGGATTTGCAGCGAATGGCTGTCATGGGACACCCTTGGTGCGTTGTTAATAAGTTTTGTTGCACAAAATAAAAAGCAGAGGGCAGTTAACGCTATTATACGTTCAACAACAGACCGTTTAAATTATCCATTTTTTTAGCGCTAAATATGTTTAGGTTGAGTGAAATATTAGGATGTATTTGTTGTTATTATTTACTCAATATTCATGTGGAGGGATTGGGATGATATTGAAGAGGAACAGGAGACGTTATATCACTGACGAATTCGAAGACTTGGCAGAATCGATAGATGTGTTTGGTGTGAGTTTTTTTTTTTCTAGGTATTTTTTTTCTTTTTTTTCTTTTTTTGTGTGTGGATTGAGGGGCTTGCACGACTGGTATTCGAAGGGGTGTTGATTGGGTGATAGGGTTAGGGTTATAGTTATTGTTTGGGAAATTCGTTACTATTTAGCGAGCTAACAGGTACGAAATTTGGTTTCTGTTTGATATAATGAGTGGGGTCAGAGATTTACGAAGTGGAGTATGGATGTATTATTTGTGTGTCTAGGAGGGATTTGAAGATATGAGGGCATATTAGGTGTAAAATATGATCCATTGTTTCTACAACCTGAAGCGGCTTGGGGTAATGTTGTAAGAAAATTATAAAATGTATCTATTGCAAAAATGTAGTAGTAGTGGAACGAAGGAATTGATAACGAGAAGGGTGATATGTCTTTAAATACAAGGCATGCACTCACAAAGTCGAAGAGGTGATATGTAGTGTAGCGCGTGTTTAATGAGGCAAAGCTGCACTCTTTCTGTTATATTGCAATATGGATGATGGCGAAGAGGAATGTTAATGCAAAAACATTGATATCAAGCAATGTTATTGCAATATGGATGGCAGACTAAAGAGGAATGGGGTTGAAATTAGTGACTTCACAATTTGTTTTTTCCATTCCTAGTTTCGTTGTGTTTTTTAGTGCCCGTATTTGGATACTTTTAAATTTTTATGTAGGCGGTTTCTTTTGTTGAATGGAGTGCTAATGGAGGAGACGTTTGTTAAGTAAATTGGCAATTCGATGAGACGCAAAGATGGAGATACACTGAAACGGACAGATGGTATGCGGGAATTGGATAGCCGTGTGGATGGATTTGGAAACAAGATTAGGAAGCATGTAGAAGATTTGTCGACGAGCTTAGCGGACTACTGTAACGGTGAGGAAAGTGTTCACGTTAAAAAGTACACAGGTGAGGCTACAGGAAGGATAAATATGAGGTAATTGTTTTGTTGTCATGCATTATATTACGTAAATTGTTTCAGCCGATTTAGGATTGCTAAGATAGTTGTTGTACTGCTTCGAACGATAATGTTAGCAAAGCGAGTGTTACAGAAGAGGAAGGTTGTTTGAGGATGTCCTGTGATAGTAGTAAGAAATTGAAGAAGTGTTGATGAAGGCAAATCGTCCAATGGTCAAGAAACGATATGTGGAAAAGTAGCGAATGATACTGTTGGCATTTCATGTTTTAAGTTGGGTAATGTCACTCCATGTACCATTTCAGCCGTGGTGTAGAAAAGTTGGCAATTAAGAAAATCTGGAGTAATGAGCATATTTATTGATGTGAATTAGTTATGAAGTGGAGTGCAAGTAGGAGTTGTTGAGGAGTTTTTTTGGTAAGTAGAATAACGTAGTCGTTGTTTATTTTGTAGGTAGAGGAAGCGACTCATGCCAGTGGGTTATACATCAGACATTAACCTGGTGATCAGTTGAAATGCCAGAACGTGGAAGGGGATACAGCAGGAAGGCACTTTAAACAAGGCCTATTTGAGTTGAGTAAGGATTTGCCAGCACCAGATCATTGGAAGAAAATTAAGTAGATTGACGAAGATGGTTAGGTTCAATGTAAGATGTTGTAAGTCTGGAGCTTTATGTATTAGTAAGGCAAATGGTTGGCATGATAATAGATAGCGCTTGTTTTGTTTATGTAGGGAATATATCGTGGATGCTGGCGAGTATTTCTTGACGAGGGGTATTTTGCATTGTTTGGCTCCAAGGATGCTTGTGAACAGTAAGTTATGTTTTAAAGGAAAGGGAGTAAATAGGTGATATGTGGTAAACTTGCACGTTTAACCAACATGGTGTAGTAATGATAGGACGAACACAGATGTATATATATGCTTTTCTGTTGCAGGTTATCAACGTTCTTGCACACTTCTCAAAGAAGTCGGAGTGAAAGCGTACATGTGGGAGGAAGGAGAAATGGTACCTACCGATGAGGATAATGGTGAAGTATTCATGATCTTGGGTACATTACCGTATAGAGGTAAAGTTATACACGTCATGAACAAAGATACATGTTTTCAATTGTTTGTAGGTTGGCTCAATGATGTCGGAGGAAAATGCCGTTGAATATATTTGAAGCTTCTGAACGAAGGAAAATTTCATGGGAGTGCTACCATATTGCAAGCAAGTGATGTGCATTTTATAATGCTTACGACTTACATGATACACCTTGATGGGATGTATGATAGGGGAATCCCATACCATTTGCATGATTCAATTGCATTTAGTTCAATTTCAACATGTAACATGTAGACAAGATATCACTACTACAATCTGCGTCTTTTACAATGACAAAAAGACGTCACAACAAGTAGAAAGTCGTTGCAAATAATTTTTTTGCAACGACATGTTGTCACCAATGTGTCGTCACTAAAAACTAGTCGCAAATAATTTGTGACGACAATTAGTCTGTCTCAAAAAAATCACCGCAATTATGTTGTCATGGTCGTAGTCAAAGATGAGGTGGCTTTAGTTTTTAGAGACGACAATTGTCGTCACAACAACAGCTGACGTGGACCCCATTATTTGTGGAGACAGTTGAAAAAGTCGTTGCAAACATCTTAGTTTTTTTGCAACCTTTATTTTATTAAAATATTTTTTAATATTTAATAATATTTAATATAATCTTTTAATATTTAATATATTTTTAATATATTTATTAAATTTTTTATTTTTTAAATAGGAATAATCGATTTATAATAATAAAAATAAATTTAATATTAAAAAAACAGTTGATAATATATTGTTCTAATAATAAAATAAAAATCAAAGCAAACATAATTGAAATTTTGAACAAAGAAAAAAAATACAATCTAATCTCCTAAATTTGCAGCATCGTCTGTGTCATCGTTGTTGTCGTCAGCCACGTTTGGAGGAGGCGGAGGACTTAGTCGAACAAAAGTAGGTGGAGTCATTACTGGCAAGAGTTAGGCTCCAGGTACCAATTGGCCCACCAACTCCACCAATGACATATAGCTTTGGTACAACCTCATGTTGTACTCAGCCGATCTTTGTAGAAAATCTTCCACATGCGGGTCAACATGCATGGAAGATGTTTCGTCTAACCAGGAGCTAGAGGATGAACCGACCCACGCTAGAGTAAGTCCTATGCAAGAGTGTAGGGCTTAGTCCACTTCTATGTCGTCTACATCTACTTAGGACATGCTCCAATATTCCCTCATCGTTCAGCGTAGGTGTCGCTGAAGATGAAGTAGACTATGTCATTTAGGTTTGTTTCTCCTGCTCCATTATGTTCTACACAAATAACATTTTACATATGTTAGAAATACATAGAGTATATTGAATAAGAGAAGATAGTATTGAAAATTTAAAGTACTTACAAAAGTCTATTGTAACCATGTTTTCCCATGATGATGCATGTTTGCCTAATTGTCTATGGCAGACCTGGGTTGCTAGGTTACTATGTTGGCCTGTCCAACAATTTGAATGTGTTAAAAAAATATATTCTTTGATAAGTTTTAAGATTGGTTGAAATTAAATAAACTTGCTAACCTTCTTGTCGCGATGCTGGGAGATGGATATCCGACCATGCAAATTTGACCACACTTGGTTGCCACAATTGCTTTTATTCATTGCTGACTTTTTCTGTTTATTATAGTTTTTAGCATTAGCAATATTGAAATTAATATATATAACAAATAACCAACTCTCTTAGACATAAACCTATCACAGTAACGACCCTAGTGTTCTTGATTCCTAAGGTTCGAGGGGGGGGGGGGGGGGGGTGGTTGGTTGGTTGGTTCTGATATTTGCCTCGTTTGTTAGTCCTCCAAGTGCTTTAAAGTATTTGTGCAGGTTGCTCTTCCAATTCCTATAGCACTTGGCTGCCTCCCTATTAACCACACGACGGAGGATGCCCTCCAGCCTTTCGTAATCCAATGTAAACCAATCTTACAACACATTCAAGAAAAGTTAGTATGTTATAAAAAAATTATGTATTACACAAATTATGTTCCATAAGGATGAAGTTGAATACATACCAGTATGTGCTGCTGAATCTGTCTTTTATGCTGGACATTAACATCTTTTCAAGCATTATGGTATGGTTCACATGCATCCTGAGTATAGATGCCTATGGCACTTTCGAACCACAACCCGAACTGCCCAAGAGCCTTTCAAGTACCACCGGCCTCATCCAATTTGACTGAAACTTTTTTGTACTTCTCAACATATGCTGCAATCTCGTGCCCTTTTGCCTTTTACTCGATCGATACCACAGTGAGGTGCGGCATCTAGTGCTGTAAGCATCAAAAAACATTTTAGATTAAAATTAATTGACTGAATAAACTATACAAATTTGCAATTGGGTTGTAACATACCCAACTGAGTGTGATGGCACTCTATACGAGTTGGGTGGAGGTTGTGCTCCACTTGTAGAGCTAGCACATGTAGCAACTTGTCCAGACATATCCAACTATTGTCAAACAAAAGGTTTAATATCATTTTTATGTATTATATAATAATTATGTTCCACTAATACCCTATTTTTGTACTATAAAAACAAGGGCATCTATACATAATATCTATTCTTCGTCACTGCTAATGTTTTGAATGTTGGCACCATCATTAACGTCATCATCATCTTCAACTCCAACGTACTCCTCTAAAGTTTCATCATCCTCTTCTTGCAAATCCAAATCTTTATCTTTTTTGGTAGACTTATCTTTTAAGATTGCATCAACATCAAATATGACAACATCTGATGATTCATTAGGGACATTCCATGTCAAGTTGTCAATCTCTGGTAGTTCCACTACTAATTTAACATTTGCTGACTCTGTATCTTGAACCATCGCCACATCATCCACATATGCTTTAGGGAGATCCCATATATGCTGATGTCCAAAGTGTTTAACAACTTTCCAATTTGGACCATTAAACAAATCATCTACATAAAACACTTGTTCTTCTTGAGATGCAAGTATGAATGGTTCATTCTGGTACTACAAGTCCTTAAAAAAGATGTTTATTCTATTTTTGTATTGTTGAACTCACTTCTTTTCTAGACGAGTGTCGAAGCACCTACACTTGAAAAGAATAACAGAATTGGCATGTATGTATGACAATTCATAAATCTCCTTACAGAGTCCGTAATATGTTTGATTATTTGGTCCACGAACACAGACACTGAAATTCTAAGTAGTTCGATTGATATCCCGATTATGTGTTAGATACTTGACTCCATTCACCACACAACCAAGATGGCATTTAACAGAGAAGCTTGAACCAAATGAAAGCTAAACCAACTGATTAGCAGCCTTTGGTGCATTTTGCTCTTGAAGATTAAACATCTGCCAATTGTAGAGAATTATTAGAAATTAAGAATTTCCACTTTTATTGTGTATGACTTAAATCACAATTATACCTTATTTTGAAACCATTTTGGGAACTCCATCACTTGAAGATTATCCAATAATCTAATTTGTCCGCTATCTTCCAACTCCTTCATTTGCTCACTATCATATTATGGAATTTGAGTGATACAATAGTCTTTGACACAACCATCATTACATGGAAATATGGCAATACTTACTCAATGTATTGCTGAATTTCTAAATAGTTATGTAGCATGTACCATTTGGCTTTATTCCATAACTGGTTATCTAATGTGATTGGAGTCATCTTCCCAATTGGCTGACAATGGGTATCGAAGATAGAAATCTTATTGTTACCAACTGCATCATCATCTACCCAATTCTCTCAAGTCTGTTAAATCTTGTCTCTATCCCAGTTAGATACAACAAACAAAATGTCAAAGCTTCATTGATCGTATATGCTTCAACAATTGATCCCTCTGGTCGTGCACGATTTTTAACATACTTCTTCAATGATTCAAGGAATTGTTCAAGTGGATACATCCATCTTAAATGAACGGGACCTCCCCTAATTTGTACTCTCGTACATTGTTTTTTTGTGACTATAAAGTCACATATCAAAACTTACCACCTGCCAAAAAAGATACAATTTTATTGAAGTTTATGCAATGTTATCAAATTTATGATAATTTTATGCAATATTATCAAATATTATGATAATTTTATTACTCATATTGTTTTTAAAATAAAGTAATAATTTTAATAAACATTATTGCTATTATACTTAATTAATTAGTTCATTAATTATTAATTAAGAATTATTATTTTCTTATTTTTATTTTTAATTTCTAATTAAGAATTACAATTTCTTTTATTATTTTCATATTTTAGAAAAAATATGGTATTGAGATTAGTGCATGCACATGGTATCGATGATAAAATATTACAAAAATAGTCCAATATGAGATATAAAAGTTTAAATAATACATGCCTTGATTTGAATAAAGCAATAACCTAAAACAGTATTCCTACGACTCCCTTGTTGTCCAGTTGCCTTCCTGTCTGTCCTAAGCTGCAATCTGCTTAGGGGAAAGGTTATAAAACAAATAAAGAAAATGTGAGCAAAAGGCTCAGTAAGATTAAAATTTAGGAAAAAAAACATTAATTCGAATATAAAATTTTGCATTTAGAAAATAAAATTTGATAAATAAATGAACAAATAATTCATTTAAATCGTTCTTATCAAAACGGTTCTTTGTTAATCTAGAAGGAATCTTATTGTCTCTTTTGGGCAAACCATATAAGTCACCACTATAGTGGCCTAGCTGGGTTTCATAACCTACCCCCAAGATCGCACTCTACATTACCTGATCTCTGATTATGGCATCATGCCCTTATGTGTAGTCATTATTATTTAAATCCCATGTTATCAAATATTCTTAATTACATTCATTATTTGATTCGTTATGAACATTCATTTTTTAGATAAGGAATGAAAAAAAAACTAAGAAATTCATTTTTTTTATTTTTTTTATCATTCCATAAAAATCAAATTGAAAGAAATTATTTTGTGGCCAAAGGCCCCCTTTGAAAATATTTAAAACATTTTGCCATTTATTGAAATATTTTGAAAGGATCTTTAAGGCCAAAACCATTTAAAAACTTGGCTACCAAAGAAAATGGTAGAAGTCCTACCTCGATATCCTGTATCGTGACTTAGTACTGCAGTCCTAAGTACCGTAATCCCCATCCGCTATACGTTAGCTCCACAGAACCACGAATGACCTAAATATAAACTAAGTTTATCAATATCTAGCTTAGGTTATTCTATATTACTAAGCTATTTCATGATGTCCTAGTGTGCCCTTTTTTGTCTATAAAATCATATTATAAGGTTAAAATCTTAATTTGTTTAAAACAATAAAAACAAGCGAAAAATGACAAATTTTTGCAAGGCCTGGTCGGCCTACCGGATTGCCTAGTTTGGCTTATTGAATTGTTCAATTTAGCCTACCGACAAACTAAAACTGGCTTGCCAAACTGTTCTCAGGTTTGACCTATCAAAGGGATGAGTCCAGCTTATTGGACTCATGAATCCGGCCTACCGAATTGGAAAAATTTGAAAATTTCTAGATTTAAGCTTCGGTCTCTCAAGCTTAAATCTTCATTTTCAACATGTTTTCTCAATTTCCAAGCATAGAAAACATTCATATATGATAAAAAAAAAATACTAAAACACTTATAAACACATTTAAACAAGATTTGCATAGAAATTTTTAAAGAAATCCAAAAATGAGAAAAATAGAGAAAAATAAAAAAAACCTTCATTTAAGTCCCTTTTTTATCAAACCAAACCTAGATTCTAGATGTTATGAGTTCTACTCACTTAGATTTAGGGTTTTTTAAGCTCATAAAACTTGAATCACCACGTTTCAAAGAAATTTAGAAAATTTTAAGCAAAATTTGAAAATTTGAAAATAAAAGAATTTACCTTAAATCGAAGCTTTAAAATGAGTTTACAGAAGCTTAATCACGCTCCTTGACATCTAATCCAGCTAAGAATTAAAGCTTGGATTCAAAATTTTTGAATCAAAGAGTGAGGAGGGAGAGAAAGAAAACGCAAAGAGGAAGCGGGAGAGAGAGAGAGCATGGAAGAAGAGAGAGAGAGAGCTGAGAGAAAGTGAGGAGAGAAGAGGGAAAAAGAGAAATAAATAGAGGGAGGGAGAGTAAAACTACAGAGGAAAACCGTGTGCATCCATAGTTTTACAAAAAAGACGTATTTGGCATTTAACAAATTGTTTTATTTTAAAAATTCAAAATGGGAAATATAAATAATAAAAATAATTAAAGTAATTTAAAATTCAAATTGATTGGGAAATCATCACAAAATAATTAGATTAAAAACAAATTACAAATTTGACACTTTAATTCACCATTTCATACACTAATCATACTTAATTAAGTTTCAGGGCATTACACAAATTATGTACTTGGTTTATCCATTGTTGTATGTTGTATGTCATGTTATTTCTTGTCCCTATTATATTCACACTTATGGTCTCACATTACAAGTGTGTTTACGGGAGCATATCATGCAAAAGCAATTTGATCTAGATGTTTGTGACATATACTTGTGTACACTGATGTAAAGAAAAAAATAATAAAAATCACAGGACTCTGATATATTTGAAATGTATCAAACGTAACAATAAAATATGAACCCCTATAATGTACGTCATAAGACAATAAGCATAGGACATATGCATATTATGTATTGACTATGTTAAAAGCTTAATTTATGTTTAGCAAGAGTGTTGAATATTTCATCAACGACAGAGACATTGAAATAGTTGTGGAACATCAACAATTCTTCGTTACCTTTATATATAGTATTAGGGTTGTCAAAGTGATCTTGTTGACTTCTAAGGTCCATCAAGTGTATTCAATTGTTAGTGCAGAACACTTCATCAATCTATAGGGGACCTACATAAGTAAGAATAAGGTCAATTAGCTGTACAAGTTGTTTGATATTTGTCTGCATGAATAAAAATGCATCACCTATGGATTATAATACGCCTTACAGAACCATAACCTTACATGTTAGGCTGCGTAAGTGATTTTGGTTTGTCTATAATTAACATCCAAGGCGTTTGCATGTCCAGTTGTAAGTTGGTATTGGAGAACCCCTTGTGCCCTATCTTGCTATATGTTCCAAATTGATTTGTACGTGAATTCAGCAGCTACGACGATGGACTCCCATTATTCGATAGACTTGTTACTACGTAGTTTTGTTAAGCCTTGTCCTAATTGCCTATATATAATTTTGTTCTCATCTTTTATGTCATAGTGTGACATTCAGTCACCTCCATTATTTCTATGTAGAAAGATATGGCAAGCGCTCACAAGGCAGTCATGTTAGACGTGTATGCCCTAAAGAGCAAAAATGTAATATATTTTTAAAGACATTTTTATCAATATAAAGAATTTATTTATTATCTATATACCAAATCTTGTCCTCTTTACGTTCATATTTGTTGAATGTATGATAAGCAAATAATAGTTAGAGACTATCGGTCTAAACCTTTAAGAATTGGGCATATGATGGATAGATTATGCAAAAGACACTATTCTTAAGGTGATGGTCTAAATCATAAGATCTGCAATCGAGGGAATAAAGTTGGGTACTTTATTTATGTAAAGATTGTTATGTTGTCTATATTCTTATTGGGAGATGGTCTGTCTTGGCCATCGAAGGTCGACTCTGTAAATAGAAACATTGGCACATTGTCATAGGTGATAATGTGTTGGATCGAGACATAAAGTGAATTGATTTAGATTAATAATTCTGTTTCAGCAAATTGATTCACTTTAGACAATCCTTTGTGTTGTATCTTAATCTTGAGATAAATAGTGAGCCTATTGTCTTAACTTGTGTCTCTTGATGTACTAAAGGATAACACCTATATTTTTATAGTAGTATGTATGCCGGTACGTTGGAGGCATAACTCTTAATAATGTAGACCTATTGTTCATAGATATGGAATCCATAGCTCCTTTTTAGGGGTAATGATATCCTCTTATATGCGTTATCCTGTAATTGAAAAACTGAAGCGCTAAACCATTAGAATACATAGGTGTAACCAAATGGTATACTGTCTTTGGATGGTAAGTTTTCTGATGGTGAGATAATGGAACATAAGATAAAAATAATCGGGAAGGTAAGAAAGAACTTGTCCTTAAGCTGATTATGGATAATCCTATAGGGATACGATATACTATGATATGTTTTGGAGACTTAGCTACACAGGCTTTGTAATTCTATATAGTTCGGGAGTGCAGCTCCAAGCTTTTAGTGGAGTAGCATTGGAGTTGATAATTATAAAATGTATATCTTGGATATTGGGTTTCATAATTATCAGGAGCTTGAACTATATAGGTTAATTAGGTCCCCTTTACTAGCTCATAAAATCCTATAACGATACGGCATGCTTTTCTAATAATTGGTGAATTATGTCAGATTTATTAGATTGGTTGAAATTTGAAAGAATCAAATAATTCATGTCCGTTTATAGGTTGAATTAATTTTGTCACAAAATTAATTCACGATAAACTTGTTGAATTATTAGGATCGAAAAATTCTTATATGTTTATTAGTTGATTCAATTTTGAATAAATCAAATCAAGATAAACTTGTAGAATTATTAGGAATTCATTTATTTTCCTAGAGATTATCTAGATAAAGTTGTTTTAATTAGATAACTTCTCTATTGGGTTATTTGAATTAAAACTGAAACTTTATCCTATAGAATCTCGGGTGAAAATTAAAGATTCGTTGAGATTTTTATCGACAGTTTGGCATGCTGATCCTTAAGTTTGGCTTGCCGATGGGCCAGGTTCGGCCTGCTGGTTAAGCAGATTGGCTTGCCTATGCGTGACAAAAAAATCACGTATTTTCATGCAGATTTCATTAGATATTGATCCGAATTTGATTTTGATCGAATTTTGAGGCATTATCGGATAAGGACTGACTCCTGGATCCAACCTCTATAAAAAAGGAGTGAGTCACACTATTATTTAGATCAATTGAGAGATTAAGAGTCATACTGTGCAAGTGATATTCTGAAACTCCCTGAAAGCTCTTGTTCACAAATCACAAACACTAGCTTTGGGTTCTCTCATTTGGTTGGAAGGAGAGTTACCTGGTGGAAGAGCTATACATGTGAGCCCACACTCATTCCGATCGTGGATAGAGAATAGTAAAGAAGTCCAGTTGGTTGAGGTTCTTGCAGAACGTTACTTCTCTTCACAGATTATGGGAGTTCTTCGGCATTCAGAGGTTAGTAAGATCTGGTTAATTTATGCATATAGCATGTCAAACTTGTGTTTTTGAAAAATACTTTGATATAAAATTTTAAAATTTCTACTGCGTACTAATTTTACAACAATTGGTATCAGAGCCATGGTTTTTACATAAATTTATGGGTTTGTGATCATGCTATAGGTATAAAGTATGTGATCTTGATCTCTCCCATGCTTGAATTTAATTTTATAGAGAGTTGGCACTCTAGGTTTCTATATAATTTTATGTTGTCATGGATTAAATGGTGAATGTTTATTAATTAATTATGGTTGATTAAATTATTATTTAATTAATTAATAATTAATTAATTTATACCGGTTATGGTTCCTTAAAGGTTAGAATGTGTATATAGGTTTTTCATGTAATTAGATAGCAAACTATTATCTTTGTCTAGGAATTATTATTTAATTTTAAATTTGTAAAAATTTTTGTAATTAAATAATCATTCGGAGAAAACGGACCTAGAAGATGGATGATGGTGATTCTAGGTATTTCCTGAGTATCTAATTTTATGTTTTTGAATTGTTGAAAATAAAATTGATGAATTGTATTAAAAAATTGTATTTTCTAGAAAGAGTGATTTTTGCTCAGTCATCATGCCGAAACCCCAGTTCGATAGGCTGATGGTCGCAAATCATCAAGCCGAACAAGAGGTTTGACAGGCCGTTAGTGGGGCAGAAATCAAGTGGCTCTGGCGGCAAGCCGATCCGTCATGAATCGACAGGCCAATCTATCATTATCGGCAGGCCAATAGGTCATGACTGGCAGACCGATCACCCAGATCGGCTTGTCGATAGAGAGCTAAAAATTTTTTAGAAAATGTATAGTTTTTCGTGCAGTTTTAATTTTAGTTTTAGGACCATTCTGAAAAACATTAAATTTGGATATGACCGAAAATATGGAGTATTTGATTCATACAGGATTGAAGACTTGGAGAAAGGATTTACATGAAGAAGGATACAGCTTGACGATTCAAGGATAAAGAATCGATAATTTGTTTTGATTATTCTCTTGTAATTTTTGTTTTTCTATTCTCTAGGGTGGAACCATAACATTATAGTTATTTATTATTATTTCGCTTGTAGCTTGGCTTGATTGCTTTGCTTGTCTGCATTATAATATGATTTGCCATATATATTGATAACATGTTATATAGAGTAGGGAGTGCCGCTCATATTTAAAATTGCTCATGTATGTCTTTTAAAATAAAACCTTTTTTTCAAAAGATTGAGTGGGAGAAGGTATTCAAAGAGAGGACCTAAGGCCATCATCATTGGTCCATAGAAAGAATATGGTGGTCCCGACCCATAGGAAGGGATTTCTATCATGTACCAGATTGGATCTCCGAGAAGACAAGATATTTTAGCATGATTTATAGTTGTACACCTCTAGGTGGTGATTATAAATCGTGAATAAAATATTAAAACGATGGTTATACACTCATGTTAATTTTATTGTTAACCTCCCTAGGAGCTCTGTTAATAAAATTAATGGCCAAAGAAACGATTATTAATATATGCTAGATCATACGAGTCTTGGATGGCATATATTAATCAGGAGGGGATCCGTGTTCCTGATTGAATTTGGCATGACTCCCTTAGGAGCTTGTTGAATTCTGAGTGGGGAATTATCGTTGTAAGGTTGTGATATGTTCAAGGTTTTGAGACATAAACACATTTGTATGTTTTTACATGATTATGTTATTTTACTAAATTATTATTGTATGTTTGCTTATGTTTGGTATATGATTCTTTATTGTAGATTAAAAATGTCTAAAAATGCTTTATCTTCAATACTTGACAAAAACCAATTAACTGAAGAGAATTATAATAATTGGAAATAGAACTTGGATATCGTCATCTCCTTTGAGAAACTGAAATTTGTGCTGACAACCCCTTATCCTCCCAAGCCTACAAGAGATTCTACTAATGAGCAATTCCAAGCATCGATCGCTGGAAAGATGCAAACGATCAGGCTCACTGCTATGTTATGGTTAGCATGAATAATGTGCAGTAGGCTCAACATGAAGATTATGAGATTGCGAAGCAGATCTTGGATAATCTTGAAGACATGTTTGGAGGCCAAGCCATAACAAAGCGGCAAGGGACGCTTCAGAAACTCTTAAATTGTAAGTAAAGACCGGGGACATCTATAAAGGAGCACATGATGTTGGTCATGGGTTAGCTCGTTGAGGCTCAAACCAATGGAGCCAACAACGATGCTGAAACTCAGATGACTATGGTCTTTGAGACTCTATCTAAAGAGTTTATTCCATTTAGAGCTACTTTTAATTTGAGCAATAGATTGGATATGACCTTTATAGAATTAATGAAACAGTTACATGAGTTCAAACTACTAATTAGGGAGTCTCCTGTTGGTGGTGTGGCCAATTTGATAGTTGCTTTTGGTTCCAATCCAACTTTGGGAATGGAAAGAAGCAATGGGCCAAAATTGGGAAGTCTTCTATTCCTGCTAACAACAAGAGCAAGAAGAAGAAGAAGAAGAGCCCAAAGAAGCTTAAGTGCTTGTTCTGTGGAAAGGTCGGGCATATTAAGAAGCATTGCAAGGACTTCCTTTCTAAAGGAGATAGGTGTGATCTTTTGTATTTAGAAACTTGTTTAGTTGAGGAATCCAGTGACATTTGGGTCATAGATTCTGGTGCAACTAATCATATTTGTGTTTCTCTATGGGGGTTCAAAGAAACGAGAAGTCTGCTTCATGAAGACTTCACGCTTCGGATGGGCGATTGATCCTTGGTCTTTGCAAAAGCAGTGGGAGATGTCCATCTTTATTTTCAAAATTATAGGAATTTAATTTTGCGAGATTGTTTTTCTGTTCCTAAATTTAAGATGAATTTAATTTCTATAGCTTGTTTATTTAAAGACTCCTATTTGGTTTCTTTTAATAATAAAGTGGTGATTCGTAAAAAAAAATCTTTTATCTGTTCTAGATGGATGCAAAATAATCTATATTTTATCAAACCTAAGATGGACTTATTGCTTAATGTTGAGATAAATGATAATAACTCTAAAAGACTTAAAACTTCTCACTCTAATAAGACTTATCTTTGGCATTTGCACCTTGGTCATATTAACCTGAACAGGATTCAAAGGTTGGTAAGGGATGGACCTTTAAGTCACTTAAAGGTGAAATCTATACCTCAATGTGAATCTTGTTTGAAGGCTAAAATGACCAAAAGACCATTTGGGTCTAAGGACAATAGGGCCGAAGGGGTTCTAGAACTTATGCATAGTGATGTTTGTGGACCAATAAACATCCAGACACGAGGAGGATTTGAGTACTTTGTCACTTTTATTGACGATTACTCAAGATATAGGTATGTGTACCTGATGCACCACAAAAGTGAAACTTTTGACAAGTTCAGGGAGTTTAGGACTAAAGTGGAAAAGGAATTAGGTAGACCCATAAAGGCACTTCGATCTGATAGAGGTGGTAAATACCTTTCTGATGAGTTTTTGGGACACTTATTAGGGAATGGGATTTTATCCCATTTGACTACGCCAGGCACTCCGTAATAGAATGGTGTAGGGGAGAGAAGAAACAAGACTTTATTAGACATGGCAAGGTCCATGATGAGTTATTTATCATTGCCTTTATCCTTTTGGGGATATGCACTACAAACTGCATGTTATCTTTTGAACAATGTGCCTTCAAAATCGGTCCCTAAAACTCCTCATAAGTTGTGGATGGGCAAAAAGACATCCTTAAACCATATTCGCATATGGGGATGTCCAGCTCATGTCCTATGTAAGGATGCGAATAAGTTGAAAGCACGTTCGAAAGTTTGCGTATTTGTAAAATATCCAAAAGGGACTAAAGGGGTTATTTCTATAACCTAAAGGAAAATAAAGTCATGGCTTCAACTAATGCAACATTCCTTGAGGAGAGTTACATGGATGACTTTAAGTAGCAAACCAAAGCGATGCTTGAGGAGTTAATGAGTGATCCAATCTCTCCAGAGGTTCTGAATGAAACCATTCTGATTAGTGTAGAAAAACCAAACGAACCCGAATGACAACCTAAGGGGTTTGGCATAGTGGGAGGATTGAGCGTCAACCCGAGAGGTGTATGTTCAATGGTGAGGTCTTTTTGGCTAAACCGGATGAACATGACAAGGATCCTTATACTTACGCACAGGCTATAGAGGATGTTGATTCAAAACTCTGGGTAGAGGCCATGAACACAAAGATGAAGTCTATGGAGACTAATCAGGTCTGGGAGCTTATGGATCTTCCTGAAGGGGTAAAACCCATAGGGTGTAAGTGGATCTATAAGAGAAAAAGAGGAGTGGATGGAAGGTCAAAACCTTTAAGGCTAGACTAGTAGCTAAGGGTTACACGCAAAAGGAAGGAATCGATTATGAGGAAACCTTTTCGCCTGTGGCTATGCTTAAGTCCATCTGGATTCTCTTGTCCATAGCTGCCACTCTCGACTATGAGATTTGGCAAATGGATGTCAAGATGGCTTTTCTAAATGGCTATCTTGATAAGTCCATTTTATGGAATAACCAAACAGGTTCAAGGTCAAGGGTCAACAGGGCAAGGTTTGTAAGCTACCAAAGTTAATTTATGGACTTAAGCAAGCTTCCCATTCTTGGAACATAAGATTTGATCAGGTGATCAAGACTTATGGGTTCTCACAAAATATGGATGAGTCGTGTGTTTACAAACACATTAAGGATGGGAAGGTGTTTTTTTCTGCTGCTCTATGTAGATGACATTCTGCTACTTGGCAATGATGTTGGGGCATTACCATTGGTCAAATTATGGTTGACTAAGCAGTTTGACATGAAGGACTTGGGTGAGGCTAATTTTGTTCTCGGTATCTAGGTCTTTCGAGATAGGAAGAACAAAATGATAGCTTTATCCCAGGCTGGCTATATAGATAAAATTCTCAGGAGGTTTACAATGCAGGATTCTAAGAAAGGTGGGTAACCAACTAGTTCTGGAATTACTCTTTCTAAGAAAGACTCTCCAAAGTCTGAGGAAGAAAGAGAATACATGAAGAAGGTGCCTTATGCTTTGGCAGTAGATAGTCTCATGTATGCCATGCTTTGCACACGACCAGATATCTATTGTGTTGTCAGGATTGTAGGTCGATTTCAGGCAGATCTGGGACCAAACCATTGGGTTACAGTTAAGCATACTTTCAAGTACCTGAGAAGGACTCGAGGGTATATGCTTGTGTATTCGGGTGAGGACTTAACTCTTCCAGGATATACTGACTCGGATTTTCAATCCTGTCTGGATTCTAGGAAATCAACTTCAAGTTTGCGTTTACTTTGGACAGTGGTGCCATTAGTTGGAGAAATGTGAAGCAAGATTGCACTTTGGATTCAATGATGGAGGCCAAGTATGTGGCAGCTAATGATGCTTTGAAAGAAGCAGTGTGGCTCCGCAAGTTCTTTGGGGATCTTAAGGCAGTTCCTGGTATGGATAAGGCCGTATTGTTGTATTGTGATAACAGTGTAGCGGTAGCTAGTGCTAAGGAACCAAGATTTCACAAAAAGAGTAAGCATATTGATCAAAAGTATCATGTGATAAAGGACTTTGTCGAGGGTGGGCATGTCACGGTATGCAAAATCATGTCAGAGGATAATTTAGCTGATTCATTCACGAAGACACTTACTGGGAGAGTCTTCGAGAAGCATGTGGAAGCTATGGGGATGCGAGATTTGTCATATTTACTTACTTAGTGTAAGTGGGAGATTGGTAGATATGTATGTCTTAAGGAGTAAAAATGTAATATGTTTTTAGAGACATTTTTATCAATATAAAGAATTTATTTATTATTCATGTACCAAATCTCGTCCTCTTTACGTTCATATTTGCTGAATGTATGATAAGCAAACAATAGTCTGAGACTGTCGGTCTAAACCTTTAAGAATTGGACATATGATGGACATATAATGCAGAAGACGCGATTCTTAAGGTGACAGTCTAAATCATAAGATCCGCAATCGAGGGAATAAAGTTGGGTGCTTTATTTATGTAAAGATTATTATGTTGTCTATATCCTTATTGGGAGATGTTCTGTCTTGACCATCTGGACTCCGTGAATAGAAACATTGACACATTATCATAGGTGACGATGTGTTGGATCGGGATATAAAATGAATTGATTTAGATTAATAATTCTGTCTCGGCAAATCGATTCACTTTAGCCAATCATTTGTATCACATCTTAATCCTAAGATGAATAGTGGGCTCGTTATCTTGACTTGTGTCTTTTAATGTACCAAAGGGTGACACCCATATTTTAATAGTGATATGCATGCCGGTACGTTAGAGACATAACTCTTGATAATGTAGACCTGTTATTCATAGATATGGAATCCATAGCTCCTCTTTAGGAGTAATAATATTCTCTTATATGCATTATCCTGTAATTGAAAAACTAGAGCGCTCAACTATTTAAATACATAGGTGTAGCCAAATCGTATACTGTCTTTGGATGGTAAGTTTTTCGATGGTGAGATAATAGAACGTAAGATAAAAATAATCGGGAAGGTAAGACAGAACTTGTCCTTAAGTCGATTATGGATAATCCTATAGGGATACGATACACTATGATATGTTATGGAGACTTAGCTACGTAGGCTTCATAATTCTATATAGTTCGAGAGTGCAGCTCTATGATTTTAATGGAGTAGCGTTGGAGTTGATAATTATGAAATATATATCTAGGATATTGGGTTTTATAATTTATCAAGAGCTTGAACTATATAGGTCCATCAGGCCTCCTTTGCTGGTAGTTTGGCATGTCGATCCTTAAGTATGGAGCAAGTTTGGCCTGCCGATGGGGCAAGTTTGGCCTACTGGTTACACATATCGGCTTGCTTATGCACGATAAAAAGATCACTTGTTTTCACTCGGATTTTATCAGATATTAATCCAAATTTGATTCTAATTCAAATTTGAGGCATTATCTGATAAGGACTGACTCCTCGACCCAACCTCTATAAAAAGGTAGTGAGTCTCACTATTGTTTAGATCAATTGAGCGATTAAGAGTCATACTCTGCAAGTGATATTGTGAAACTTCCTGAGAGCACTTGTTCACAAATCACGAACACTAGCTTTGGGTTCTCTCAATTGGTTGGAAGGTGAGTCACCTAGTAGAAGAGCTGTACATTTGAGCCCATATTTACTCCGATCGTGGATAGAAAATAGCAAAGAAGTCTAGTTGGTTGAGGCTCTTCTGGAATGTTACTTCTCTTCACGGATTACGGGAGTTCTTTGGCATTTAGAGGTTAGTAAGATCTAGTTAATTTATGCATATAGTATGTCAAACTTGTGTTTTTAGAAAATACTTTGATATAAAATTTTAAAATTTCCGCTGCATACTATTTTTGCAACAAGTCATGCATTGTGCCGTCTATCCATGTAGGTTGGGTCTTCGTAATCATGCTTATGGAAGTTCTTAACCTCAGTAGGATGAAGGTCTCATGGTACAAACCCAGAAGTAACACGAATGCCGTCTGTTGTTGCCAAAATAGTGTCACCACTGACGTAATCCCCACGTAGAGCATTCACAATCGATAAATCTATCCATTTTGCTTTTGTCATGAGGGGAGTGCCTGTAGACCCGGTTCATCTGGTATAAATCTTGGCCATAGTACAAATATGTTTATAGCCAAAGTAGACATATAACTTGTTTATATAATGTTGCTATGGAGAAAGCAAAACTGCGCAATCTCTTCAAATTGTACTTATGAAATACTGAGAAGTTGATACTGTCAGTCAGTTCAATAGTTTAATTATTGATAGAGTATATAAGACAATGTGAAAAAATATGTTTCTTTTTTTTTTTTTTTTTTTTGTGTGAATTGTCTATGAACATTTTTAAGTTTTTGATATTTTTTCCTTATTGGGTTATTGACAGTGACATACCACGTACATGACCTTGTCCATTTTAGGAGTCACAATTCTAGTAATCTATTATTAACTTGTTGATACGTGAACACTGACAAGGGCATCTCGAACCAACCAATTAATAGCTCATAAATGGAATCTCATGGAATGAACTTGTTAACTATAAACCATTACCCTCCACATATTTAAAAAAAAAAAAAAAAAGGAAAATGTTAGCACTGGCAATAATATTTTATTACCATGATGTAATAATGTCTACAATGGTACATTTGTATATACATTCTCTAATTTATAATAAGTCGATGGATTCGTACCTCGTTGTGGACAATACCTAGCCAACTACAGCTTCTATCTACGTGCCCGATTGCGACATCCCACCCTTTGGACCCAAGGAAAACAACGCAAGTTCTCTCTTTCTCACCAACTAGTTGCCCTTGTATTTGTGGACAGTTAACAACGTATGTTAGATTCCTATATGGATCTAATGTGCTGAAATCGGAAAGTATCCTCCTCTTGACCCGAAAAGATGTTGGTTCCGTATACTTTTTTTTCAGGTTAGACTTTGGTAATCAAAGCTTGTAATATTCTTGGATGGTTTCTAGGCTTCGTCGGAGCGTATCTATTGGAGTTGCTTGTTCCCTAGTAAAACGTCATGTTGTTAGTTTTTAAGATATTGTCATATGATTTTATACAAATTGGTGTCCTCATCATGAGTCATTGACAGTTCAACTCCAACTTAACTATGACGGATTTAGGTTTTCTCATACACTAGAATGTCTTAAAATAATTTGTGCAAATTCAAAAAATTTTGTGAATATATTTCCTATTTCGCTGAAGAGATTACAAACTGATGTATGTATGTTGTCTATTTCATATAGTGGTTGTTGTACACGTATTATGAACCTTACTTTTTCCTTGGCTTCCTTTTCCCTGTTTCTTGTGTATTTTGTGACACTTACTATGCAAAAGTTTTTATCACTCATTGTTCCGATGTGGCTTCAATCTACTGTTGTGCGATCAACTCCGCAATCATTTCTGTCTCACGTATACACTTGTTGAAGGCAAATAATAAAGCAACGACATAAGATAACGCGTTACATTTCTCTGAAGGTGTAATATTCATATAATTTACTTCCACATAATATTCTTGAATCAGTACTTTGCTTTTTTTTCCTCATTATAATTCTATAAAAATTAATTTGTTTGCGATGGCCAAAGTCTAAGTCTCCTAATGTGTGTCTGTAACGCCCCTATATAGGGGTTAACAGTATTGAATAAATAAAAATAAACTTAGATTCAATATTATTTAAATCTATTAAACAATGCCCATGGGTCTTTGAACAAAAATAAATATTTAAAATACAAACCACAGTTTTTAATGTAGCACCAAATATTTAAAATACAGTCATCATTACTATAGTACAATTCCCAAATAACTTAACGCAGCCATCACAAAGTAAATACGAATCTTACATAATCTAGACGAGTTACAGTTTAACAAAGATCTTCCAACACGAATTCAACAGTGTTGTTGCTTATTTCTCGTCAAATAAGTTGCACTGAGTTCCACCTGAGAGATGTAGATATAATAGGGATGAGCATCAACATGCCCAGTAGGGAAAATCATTACTCATCTTAAGGTTTATTCATTTCCACATTAAATCTGCATGGTTAGTTAATTTACATCATATACCAGATTATGAAGTTTATTATGATCATATCTTGTGGATACCATAGTTAACCATTACCAGGTTTCACACTTATACATACATATAAATATTACAATTCACCATTATTCCTAGGTATCCACATTACACAAAGTATCACTCAATTCATCGAAACCTAAATGGGCGTGCTTGGCCATCCTCCAAACATTCTGAGGGTATTTCGGTGAGGGGACATCAAGCCCCGAGTCCTCACCAAGTCGATTTCTGTACAGTGCGTTTTGGGTATTTCGACCCAAGGAAGCGTCATCACTTTCCCCCTATTTTACCTTTTAGGGTATTCGTGCCCAAAGACGTAATCGCCGCCCTCTTCACGTTTCACCATTTTCTCAATATTTAATCATCATTGAAAGATTCAATCTTCCTAACCATGCTTCTCAATTTATAACAACATATGTTAATTCATTATGTTCCTCGCTAATCAATACAAGGCGAGTTTATGTCATAGTTTCATACGTGATTCTCATGTAATAGCAGTTCAACATACATACATGTATCTTGTGGTAAAACAATCAATTTAAATTCCATAAAAACCTCACAAAAGATAAGTAATCGAATCCCTACCTTTCAAGCTCCTCAACAATCTTTAACCTCCGAATTTAATTAACGTAAGCTCCACACACCCTTGATCCTAAGGTGTGCATAAGGGCAATTAAAACTAAATCACAACATGGAACCACATCCATAAATGAACTAAGTGTAAATCTATATATTTCAGTCTCTAATAAGATTTATAAATCACTTAGGATGATTTACTTAAGGTAGACGGGTGGTACATTGCCACTAGTACATTTACTAGTTTCTAACTCGAGAATTGAAAAATTCATAGAAAATAAAATATAACTCCGATTTAGGTTCATGATAGCTCATTGGAAAGCTTAGGATGTCTACTTTTAAAATATATAAACCAATTTACAAAATTCATTTTCATCTAATCCCAGAATTTCAAGAAAGAGCTACTGCCTATAGAGATAATACAAGGTTTATAGAATGTTAAGTTTTTCTTAAACCCAAAGCATATTATTCTTATTCAAAATCTCAAAACCATTTCAAAATAGGTAGTATGCATTATATAATCATAATAAACATATTCTCATGAGTTTTATACCAAAATCATCATCAAATCATATCTTTAGCCTTTCTTGCAAATAATGATAAAAACATGCTTAAGTTTGTTCTTCAAGCTCAAAACTTTAAAACTTAACCATAGAGCTA
>CAMOHE010055657.1:360028-382352 GCA_946598075.1 Artocarpus hirsutus
GATATTTGACAAACTGTGTTGTTTCAAAATTTAAAATAGCAATTAAAAAATTCAAATTAATTAAAAATCATCAAAAGAATAAAAATGACATAAATTTTAAAATTTCATAAAATGATCAAATTAAATTCAAAATATTCATTATGACACACTAATCCACCATTTTATATTCTAATAACACTTAATAAATTTCGGGGTATTACAACTATTGTACAAGATTTATGTGGGATATGCTGTAAAAGGGCCATTGTCAATTTGTGGACACATACTTGAGAAAGATTATCCTCCAAAAGTATGAAAATGTAATCAACCAAGAAAGTTTCGTCAATGGTAGAGATAAAACATATTTTCGTATTTTTGTATTTTTGTGTTCACTTGGAGTCATTATTGTCAAAATAGGATTTTATAAATGTGTTACTACATCTTAAAACATATTTAGTGGCGAAGCTAGCATTCAACGTCAATAGGCATGATAGTATTAATTATTTTTCAAACATAAAAAACCAGAAGAATATACAAAAAAAGTAAAGTATAATATTTTTCAAGAACTATCAAATATATTTATAGATTTTACTATATGAAAAAAAAAAAACTACCGATAGGGTCTTATCTTAAAACATCGAATTTGTACAAAAAATTCTTGTTTTGCATACTTTTTAGTTTAATCTAATTTTGATCGGATTGATAAGGATGCTCCACTATAGAAAGTTTTTTTCATCTTTAAATGTTACATTTTGAGGTTATAAAAAATTAATACCTCATATTTTGTAATTCATCATATTTATATTTTTATATTTCAAACTTAGTTATGCTTAATTCTTATGTTTTCATCAGTCACCGGTCAATTATACTCGTAATAAACTAAAAGAATAAGGAAAAAAATTATAAAATTTGAGGATATTTGGATCTTTTTCATAGTCAAAGTCAGCTTTCAACTTTGAAATGTAAAAGTGTCAATTGGATACAATTTGAAATATAAAATATAGGTTTTTTTAGAACTATAAAATACAGGGCATAATAAAAAGCACACATCTATACATCATAAAAAAATTAATACCTTATATTTTGCAATTCATCTTATTTATAATTCCGTATTTCAAACTTAATTATGCTCAATTCTAATGTTTCATCAGTCATCGGTCAATTATGCTTTTAATAAACTAAAAGAATGAGGAAAAAATTGTAAAATATGATGATATTTGGATTTTTTTCACAGTCAAGATCAACTTTCAACTTTAGAATGTAAAAGTGTCAATTTGTTACAATTTGAAATGTAAAATATAGGTCTTTTTAGAACCATAAAATGCAAGGCATAATAAAAAGCTTACATCTATAAATCGTAAGAAATATAAAAATAAAATAAAAAAGTAAAAAATTCAATTGGTGCGTCTATGAAAATTTTTAATCTCAGTGGGGGCAAAAATTAAAAGAAAAGATTTTTGAGGGACCAAAATTATTTTGGAAAAAAATTAGTTGGGACAACAGGCCCCATTTGTCCCTTAATAGATTCGCCACTAAATATATTGCATTGGTCCATGATTTAGATAGAAAGTATTTTTCTCCTTTTGTAGTTGATCCTAGTTGTAGGCTTTTGTTGCTAGTTGAATCATGAGCTTCCTTAAGGTGTGTTTATTTGAAAAAATAAAAAACAAAGAAAAAGAAGTTATAAGCTTACCTGTGAGCTACTTTTTTTTGGTGCCTTTATACGGACATTTTTACATTGTGCAGATTGTCGACACTGGATCGATAAAAAATTTGCTTGCCATGCATGTTGTCGATACCTATTTTTTGGCAAGGCTCAAGCCCAGCCCATATCCCATAATATGGCCCAAGTTATGGTATGTGAACCCAAGTCACGTTGTGGAGATTTCTAAGTAGGTTGTGGTTTGGAAGGCCCAGGAATGTAAAAGGGCCTATTTTATCCAGTCAAATTATATTTTTGACCCATTTGGGAGGTCCTTAATTTAATTCGAATTAAGATAAAATGTTGTCGAGGAAATTAGAATAAAACACCCATTTATAAGCCTCAGCCTAATCTTAGAAAAGGCCCACTTAAGATGACCTAGCCCAATCCATAAGGAAAGCCCATCTATATTGGACAACACACTCAGCCTAAATGGTCCACCTAAAACAATCAGTCCATCTGGACCAATCAAGCCACCTAAACTAGCGAGCTTACCTAATCTAGTCAACATGCCTTCATCACAAAAGCCAAAACCTCTTTTTTCCTATTATCTAGGTCAAATTTGAAACATTTTTGTCAAAGTTACCTTATACAACAAGGCAAAACATTGGCTAAAGCCTTAGATACGCCGTTGTAGGTCACCTAAAATGGAATGATAGAGTGGCTGGAGGTTAAAAAGAGTTGTCAGCTCAGCTCTCAATGTTTGACTTGACTTTTTTGATTTTTTTTTTTGGGGGTGGGTGGATTTTTACTCCTTTAGGATTGCCATTTTAGGCCTCCACCAAAATTTCGATTTGAAACACCCTTCAACTAAAAACTCCAAATAGAAAATTTCTCAACCATACTAAAAAATTTAGGATAATAGAGGGCTCCATTCTTCCTTATAAGTATCCATCCTTTTAGCCATAAAACCACCACTCACAACATTTCATTAAGCCACCAACCCTCCTCTACCATTTTTCCTTACTTCTTATCACCAAAACATTATGAATTCAACCACTGCTTGGTTTCTTCAGGAAAAACTGCCATTGAGAGCAAATCCCATCAAATTAATAGCCAGCAATTGCACATAAAGTACATCAACAACCACCCAACCAAAAACCATTTTTACTTCCTCATGATTACTTTATTTGAACTAGCCTAAAACCAAGTTCACTCCCTAAAGGATACCTGCGACACTCCCAAGATTAATTTTAGTTTAATTATTATAAAATGGATTAATCAGTTTGCCAAAGTTAGATTAATTACATTTGCATTAATTTAATTTCCATAGCATTTATTATAATAATATTAGCATCATTTTATTTCAAAACTATTAAAAATTCTTGTCATTTTAATCATCGGATTTGTTAAAATTATTGAATTGCTCTCACTTATACCCTTAGTTATAAAAAGAACCATCTAATCTTCTTATTTTGTAATTTCATGTGAAACCCATCAGCCAGCTTTGAAATGCTAAATTTAATTCTCCCAAAAATGGTAAAGTCTTATACCACTCATAAGACTTGGTCCCTACTCAAGTCGCTTTTTTCCATTTTAAAAGCTAAGCAAATTAGACATAACTCTCACTTTATCTCTTCTATCCTCAAGTTTCTCCCTTTCTCTTTTTCTCTTCAAAGAAATTTTCAGATACAAAATCACATTGAAACTCAAAAAATTAAGCCTCACACCATAACTTAATTATCCCTCAAGTAAGGATTTAGATTTCTCAAACCTTGGCACCCAATTCTTCATGGTTTCAAGGTTAATGCCAAAGTCCCTAATCTATTTTTTTTCTTTTTCTCATTAATCCAAGTTTAGAGATGCTGATTTATGTTTTATTTTCAAGATTTAAACCTAGTGATACGAATTATTTAGAATGCATGTTTGTATAAGGGGTTTTTGTACAAATTTTATGATAATTTGAATCTTAGGGTTGTGATGTTGGAATCTATAAGGAAATTTCATCATGGATGTTTTGAATATGTTTAAATCTATGTGTACATGTTGAATTTGGAGAAATTTAAGGAATTAAACTCTGATTTATGAGCTAGGTTTTTCATATGTTTTAAAGTTATGGAACAAAAATCTAGTTGTGATTTTTGTATTTGAATTTGGGATATTATTTTAAAAATGTTCTGAGGGTTATTCTTAAGTTTTCTGCATGTTTTCTAGGTCTAGAATATGTCAAAATAGGTTAGAATCGAGCTAGGCTTGATTTGAGCTTTTGAGAAGAGATAGAAAATTTTATAGCTCTGTTTGACCGTCTAGCCAGCTACTTGAAGCTGGTAGGCTGATGGTTGAAGGCAATTGACCGATTGCTAAAATTGGATGGTTGATGTGCCCTAGATATGCAAGAACTAGCCAGCCCAGCCTTACTCGGCTCATTCTTGTTAGGCCTATGTAGGCTATGGACTGGCCCAGCCTAGCCTATGAATTTTGTAGGCCAGGTCAGCCGTGCCAAATAAGAATTACCTTGGCCTAGCCCAAACCACATGTTAATTTTGCATGGACTAGGCTGGGCTGTGCCGTGGGCTAAGCTGTGCCATGCCATAGGCTTTAAATGGGCTAGCCCATTTAAGCTCATCTATGAGTTAAGATAGGTAGGCCCATCTTGGCCTATCATGGGTTTAAATGGGCCAGTCCATCTAACATGCAATTTTTAATTTTTAATTTTTTATTTTTGAATTTTTAAACAAGTTAACAAATATAAAAGTTTGAATAGTTAATAGAAATATAAAAGGGATATTTTATTTATGATTGCCTTATTAAAAACCTTTCTAAGGAAAACCTAATGGGACAAAATTTTAGTAAGAAAAAAAAGTACAATTAGGATAATTATGTATAAGATGTTTATAAAATTACTTAAAAAAACATAAAAAAGCATGCCATGATATGATGTGTAAGGCCTTTTGCTAGAGAAGGCTATACTTAACCATGTTCACTAGTGAATAAACATAGAAATATATATATAAATATAAATATATATTTATTTAAATGAAATTAGGCTATAATGGGCCTTTGGTGGGTTGGTCTATTGTGGGCTTATATAGGCCTTACACGGGCCAAGATGAGTGGTCCTAGATGTGCCAACTCAGCTTGGCCCAAGCCCTACCTAGCCTATGATTTTTTGTGGGCTGTGTCAGGTTGGTCCATGGGCCGATAAATGTTGGCCCAATCTAGCCCACCAATATTTATGGGCTAAGTTGTGCTGTGAATAATGACAGGCTGTGCCGGCCCATCCTGTTGTTGTATTAGGATGGGCTTAGGCCGGCTCACAGCCCCTGGCTTATTGTTGCATCCCTAATGTGCGTTGGTGCCATATCTTTTGGCAGACCACAGGCCAAAAATTTTAACAGATTGTGTAATTTTGTGTGTTTTTGTCTTTTTTTTAAAAGTATGATCATTTTAAACTATTTTAGACCATTAAAAAGACCAAAATACTATTTAAAATCTATTTTTAGCGTTCATCATAACATTTGATGAATGATTTCACCTTTTTCATTTAATTCACATATGGCACACCAAGTAAACTAGAAAACATAGTTAACGACCAGAGATATATTTTTATTTTAAGTTCGATTAGAATCTAGGTTTAAAATGATATTAAAGTTTCTAGAATATTGTGGTGTACGTTGGATTAAAACTAAGTTTAGAGCTTACTTTATCAAAGAAAACATATCAAGGTAGGGTTTTGTCATCCCTTTCTTTTAGAACCTTGTTTGTAAATTTGTTGGCCTCATGTTTTTATTCTTAAATTGTAATTAAGAATTGTATTTCAAATTAATATGTTTGAACTATAAAATGAATTTTAAAAAGATTGTGAAAAACCATGTGAACCTTGATACTTGTCTACACCGAGTTTCTACTTATTGTTTATGCTAGTTTTAAAGTTAAGATTTTAAAAACCTTAGTTCTTGTCCACCAAGTGTATAGTTAGAGCCTTTAGAATTCAAGTCATGTAGAGGGTGATTTAGGGACATGTCCTAAAATCTCGACCGAGCTACGATGATGATGTTATATAGTGCTCTAATGTAAATATTATTTCATTTATTATTCAAGTTAAATCTATGTTATTATTGTTGAATTGGTAAGCTAGTCTCCAAGCATGTACTGCTTAAAATTCAATATGTTTTATCGAATGTTTATTATTGTATTTAAAATGATCAACCTACTCATTCATTCGCTCACAATATTTCTTGTTTTAAATCATTTCCCCAAGAGGATATGAGTTCGCTGTAAAGTAGGGCATAGACTTGTGTAGCTTATGGAGTCCATGAATAGTGTTGTTATTTTTATTTGAAATTTAGTTGTATTTTCATTTCAAGACATGTAATAATTAATTTATTTTCATGCACTTTATTTCATTTCTATTGGACTGTGGTTTGAACTCTAATTCTGCTATTTTCTTCATTTTACTTATGTATGCTAAGATTGTGAGGCTCAAGGGGACCCAAATCATGCCATGGCGACACTTTGGATCTTGTTTGATATTTTTCTTTAATTATGTGCCCAATTTGTTTTCATAAATTTATCTTAAATTATGTTTTAAAATTTCACTTATAAATTCCTTTAATTAATCTTTTCATAAAATTTTATTTTTAAGTATTTTTAATAATTAGAAGTTAATACTTATTATTAAATTAATCATTTTAATTGTCGCCATGTCACCAACCTCAGTTTTGGGGTGTGACACAAGTTGCTATTAGAGCTCAAAGTTTTGAAACCTTGAGAATTGTGCATACATAATTAGGACATTAGATACCACCGACAGTCCAATTTTCTTTTTTAGAAGTGAAAGAATGGCTCCTCGGTGTCATGCGGCTGCTAACGATTCCTATCGCAATGAGGGTGTGATGGATTCTATGTTCCTAGCTTTCAGATATGTCATTGCGAAGGTATAGGGGATGAATTTGTTGATCATCGTCAAAGTTTCTTTTCAAAATTTAGATGGGCATCAATGCTGACCTTTGACTCAAACAACAATTGCAAGAGGGAGAGTACTGGCTTGACACGATGATCAAACATTTGGATAACTTAGGAGTACCTAATGAATATTAGGTCGACTTTGCCACATACAATTTTGAAGGAAATGAAACGCTTGGTGGAAGCAGTGTGAAGCGAGCTTAGGGTGATCAAGACATAGATTGGGCAAAATTTAAGAGACTGTTTTCTAAACGCTATTTTCCTTGAAGTGATCGAGACCAAAGGATCATTAAGTTCTTCAAATTGGAACAAGGTGATATAACAGTTAGGGAATATGAAGCAGAGCTCATTAAGTTATCACGGTTTGTTCTAGATGCAGTTAAGTCTAAAGAGGATAAGTGTATTAAGTTCCAAGATGGACTTATGGGTTCTTTACGTTGACATCGGGTTGCTTTGAGAATTAGAAAGTATGGCGATCTTGTAACGTTAACCATATCAGTGGAGTAAGATAATCACAAACTACTATGAGAATAGGGTAGGAACTGTAGGCGGACCACAAAGGAACTCCAATCGAAACAACACAAACTATTCTCTATAGCAGCAGTCCGGGGGACTGAACAGTGGTAGTACAGCTAGTGGCGATAGTATTTCTTTTGGAAACGGTCGAACTAACCCATATAATATTAAGTGTCATCATTGCAAGTAGCCCGACCACATCAAGAAGAACTGTACATTGAGAAACCCTCAACAATAGCAAAAACAACAGTAGGGAGACACTAGTCAATGGCAGCCCTAGTTACAAAAGTTTGCCCAGCATTTTTATCCACAGTTAATGTATGGTAGCCAGAAAAATGCCTTGACAGCTTCACACCATGGCAACCAAAAGTTTAACAACACAAGGTAGTAACACCGTCATAGATTGTATGATACTCATTCTTTAGTCTTTAGCTAATGTTTTATTTCATATCAGTGCAACTTATTCTCTCATTTCTTGAAAATGTTTAAGTGCTCTCGGTTTGAAATCGAGGAACTAGAAATTCCCATGAATATTTCTTCTTCACTGGGTAGAATAGAGGTAAAACTATTTGTAAATCATGTAAGGTTATGATAGGGGGTGAGATATAGAGAGCTGATTTAATTGTAATTCCTATAAGTGCATCTGACATAATATTGGGGATGGATTGGTTGTCTAACTATAGTGCGGTAGTTGATTGTTAGTGTAGGGGAGTCACCTTAGTAGCCAGTTTAAGAACCCTTATTACCTGCAAGAGTGGTGCAGATCAGATGTTTGCTGATAGGTCCCTCAAACCTTGTGTCGGTGTATGTAGAAACCTAGCATGTTATGCTTTTCTTTCCTCCTTAGAAAGTGAGACTTGCATAACTAGGGAGAACACCGTTATCTGATTTATGTCCTAAAGACTTATCTGATTTACCGCTAGATAATGAAATAAAGTTCCCTATCGATCTTGTTCCCAAAACTGCTTTGATTTTATTGCTTCATCTCATATGACACCAATAGAGATGAAGGAAATGAAGAAACAATTGGAAGGGTTAGTAGACAAGTAATCCATCAAGAGCAACATTTCACCATAAGGTGCACCAATTCTATTTGTGACTTAGGCTGTGTATCGACTATTAACAGCTAAATAGAGTTACCATAAAGAACCAAGTATCTGTTGCCCAAAATTGATGAGTTGTTTAATCATTTAGGTGGTTCAAGGTACTTTTCCAAGATAGATTTACGGCCTAGTTATCATTAGCTTAAGACTAAGGAAGAGGACAATCCTAAAATAGCTTTTAGGAATTTTGAGATTTTGATTATGCCGTTTGGACTGACAAATGCGCTTGTAGCATTTATGGACTTAACAAATCGGGTATTTCAACCTCATTTAGATCGGTTTGGGATAGTCTTCATTGACAACATATTGGTTTATTCTAAGACTTAGGAGGAACATGAGTAGCATAATAGGATCATTGTTTAGACTTTTTGAGAACATAAGTTGTATGCAAATAAGAAAAAGTGTGAGTTTTGGTGGGGTTAAGTTTCTTAAATGTATCATTTATGGAGCAGTTATCTTCATAAATCCTTCCAAGATTAAAATGTGCTATAGTGGGAATGACAAAGGAACATGATAGAAATTTGTAGTTTCTTAGGACTTACGGGGTATTATAGCAGGTTTGTAAAGGAATTTTCTAAGATTGTAGCTTCATTGACATGATTAACTAAGAAAGATGTTTGGTTTGAGTGGGACAATGGATGTGAGCATGTATTTTAAGAACTGAAGGTATGGTTGACTATTACACCAGTTTTGATGATTCTGAACAGTGACAAGCCATACGACATTTACACCAATGCTTCTAGATGAGGTCTCAATTATATCTTGATGTAGAATGGACATGTTATAGTCTATGGATCATGGCAGTTGAGGCCACATGAGTTGAATTATTCCACGCATGACTTAGAATTTGTAGTAGTGATTCACATCTTAAAATTTAGAGGTGTTATCTTCATAGTGCAACTTTTGAAGTCATCTGATCACAAGAGTTTGAGGTATCTACCCACACAGCAGGATTTGAACTTGAGACAGTGGAGATGAATGGAATACATGGAGGACTATAATTTCACCCTACAGTTTCATCTAAGCAAGGCTAATGCTATAGCAGCTGCACTTTGTAGGAAGTCTTTTAGAATTTTCGCTTGTTTGGCCTTAGAATATTAGAAATGGGATGTGAAGATCAATGGCCACAATCTCTAGTATTACGAACATTATGATCGGATTATGGTTTTTAATATGGTATCCGCTTCAACTCTCATGCAGTATGTGAAATGGAATTAGCAGCAAGATCAATATCTTTAGGGAATGTCAGTTTGAATTCAAAATGGAAAATAGTTTGACGATTAGAATTGCCAATGGAAGTTTGTTTTTAAGGGGTCGTCTTGTTGTACCAAAAGTGGAAGAAGTCACAAAAGCCATTCTTAAGTAAATGCATTAGTCTTTTTTTTGTTTTGTTATTCACCTAGTTAGTACAAAGATGTATTGTGATCTTAACAGATAGTATTGGTAGAAAGGTATTAAAAAAGATGTTTATAACTATGTTGCTGAGTATGCAACGTGTCTTTGAGTGAAAGCTAATCACCAACGACCCGTCGGAGAACTTAGGCCACTACCCGTTCCAGAGTGGAAATGGGAACACATTGCAATGGACTTTCTCATAGGGCTACCTAGGACTGAACAGAGACACAACAGTGTTTGGGTTGTTGTAGATCGATTGATGAAATGTGCTCATTTTATTCCGTTTTGGGCTACATATTTAAGAAAGGTTTTTGGAGAGTTGTATTTAGAACACATTGTTAGGCCTCACGGGGTTTTGTTGTCTATCATGTCAAACAGGGATACAAGGTTCAATGATAAATATTGGAGGAGTGTTTAGGAAGCTTAGTATATGGATTTGAATTTTTGGTATAGATTTTCACCTTTAGACAAATGGCTAGTCTGAGAGGGTTATACGAATTATGAAAGATGTGCTCTGAGCTTACATTCTGGACCTTTTTGGGAGATGGAAGGCACGTCTTCATCTAGTTGAGTTCATTGACAACAATAGTTATCAGCTAGCACTGGTAAGGCACCATTTAAGGCTTTTTATGGAACACCATATTAGTCATCGGTTTGTTGGTTGGAGCCCGAGGATCGACAATGAGAAGATCACCATTGTTAAGGAACAGTTGAAGACAACTTAAAGCGTTAAAAGAGTTACACTGATAAAAGACATTGATCGTTAGAATCCCAGAAGGGTGCTTATGTCTTGCTTAGAGTCTCTTCATGTATAGGAATCACTTTTTTTGGTGTGAGTGGTAAGCTCCCCCCAAGGTACATCGGTTTGTTCTAGATTGTGCAATAAGTCGATGTCATTGTGTATCACCTCAATCTCCCACTAGAGTTGTCATATTTGCATAATATGTTTCACGTGTCGATGCTTCATAAGTGTCAATTAGATCCTGACACAATCATCCCATGATATGATGTTCCTATCTAAGAGGACACGACTTATGAGTAAGTGTCAGTTTAGATTATTGATCAGAAGGTAACGAGTTTGTGCTCTCGAGAGGTCCTGTTAATTAAAGTGGTGTGACAACACCACAATCCCAATGAGGCTACTTGGGAGTCGACTATGCAGGAATTTTATTTGTTTTGAGGTTAGATTTAATTTTTTGGACAAAATTCCATTTAGGCAGGGAAGGCTATAATACTCTCAAGATTAATTTTGGTTTAATTATGTTAAAATGGATTAATAAGTGTGCAAAAGTTTGATTAATTATCATTTGCATTAATTTAATTTCCATATCATTTATTCAAATAATATCAGCACCATTTTTATTGTAAAACAATTGAAAATTCTATCCATTTTAGTCAATTTTGTTAAAATTACTAAATTGCTCTCACTTATTCCCTTAATTAAAAAAATACCACCCAACCTTCCCTTTCTACAATTTCATGCAAAACCCATCAGCCAGCTTTGATGTGCTAAACTTTATTCTCCCAAAACTGTTAAAGTCTTACACCACTTATCATACTTGGCCCCCACTCAAGTCACTCTCTTCCATTTCAAAGGCCAAGCAAATTAGATATATCACACTCTCTCTTTCCTACTATGACGTCTCTCCCTCTATCTTTTTTCTTGGAAAATTTTCAATTGATTTCACACTAAAACTTAGAAAATTAAGCCTCACACTATACCTTAATCTTCCCTCAACCAAGGATTTAGATGTCTCAAGCGCTAACACACAATTCTTCAAGGTTTCAAGGTTAGCGACCAAAGTCTCTAATCTAATTTTTCTTTTTCTCATTAATATGAGTTTAGAGATGATGATTTATGTTTTATGTTCAAGGTTTAAACATGGTTTTATGAATTATTTAGCATGCATGTTTGTTTATGGGGGTTTTTGTGCAAATTTGATGACAATTTGAATCTTGGGTTGTGATGTTAGAATTTGTGAATAAATTTCATCGTGGATATTTTGAGTATGTTTAAATTCCTATTTGCATTATGAAGTTTGAGAAATTTGAGGAACTAAATTCAGATTTATGAGCTAGGTTTTTTCATATTTTTTAAAGTTTTGGTACAAGAATCTAGTTGTGATTTTTGTGTTTAAATTTGTGGATTTTCTTTCAATGGTTTGAGGTTTAGTCTTAATTTTTTTTTACATGTTTTCTAGGTCTAGAATGTGTCAAAATAGGTCAGAATCGAGCTGGGCTTGATCTGGGCTTGCGAAAGGAACTAGAAAATTTTTCCAGCTTCGTTAGAGGGGACGATCGATTGCTTGAAGTCGATGATTGAAAGTGGTCAATTGGTTACTGAAATCGACAGGCTGGTTTGCCTTGGAGCCACATGGTTTTGCCACGTGTTTTGGTAGGCCAGTCCAAGGTTGGAAATTTTGGCAAATTATGTAATTTTGTGTATTTTGTCTTGTTTTTAAACTGTGATGCTTTTAAACTATTTTAAACTATTTAAAATTCCAAAATACTGATTGAGATTTGTTTTTAGCATACATCATGGCATTTTATGAATAATTTCTCATTTTTCATTTAATTCAAATATGGTACAACAAGGAAACCAAAATACATACTTATCGATCAAAGATATGTTTTTATTCTAAGTTAGATTAAAGTCTAATTTTAGAATGATATTAAAAGTTCTAGAATGTTATCAGGTGTATGTTGTATTAGAGCCAAGTTTGGAGCTTACGGTATCAGAGAATGCATACCTTGTAGGGTTTTGTTTTCTTTTTCTTTAAGAACCTCAATACGTGGTCTACATTGAGCTTTTGTTAATTTTTTATGCTAGTTTTGAGGTTATGATTTTAAAAACCTTGGTTCTTGACCACCAAATGTATAGTTAGAGCCTTTAGAGTTTAGGTTGTGCAGAGGGCCTAATCAAGCCATTACATTGGTGTTAATAGTGCTCTAATGTAAGTATTGTTTCATTTATGAATTGAGTTAAATCATATGTTATTTTGGTTAAATTGGTGAGCTAGTCTCTAATCTTTGTACTGTTTAAAATTTTGATATGTTTTATTAAATGTTTATGTTGGAAAAACGAGTGGATGGTGGCAATTTTAAAAATTTTAAATCAGAATATTTTCCAAAACATAAGTTTGACACGCTATATGCATAAATTAACTAGATTTTACTAACCTTGTACGCTGAAGAGCTTTTGTAATTTGGAAAAAGGAGAATGTTCTAGAAGAGCCTTAACCAACTGGTCTTCTTTGCTATTCTATATCCACGATCGGTATGTGTGTGAACATACCTCATATAGCTCTTCCCCGGTGACTTTCCTTCCAACCAATTGAGAAAACCTGGAACTAAGATTCATGATTTATGAACAATAGCTCTCTAGGAGTTTTTAGAGTTCTCATACTGGAGTACTCACTCTTAATTTCTCAACTAATTTTTATAATTTAGAAAACTCACTTCCTATTTATAAAGGTCGTCCTATGGTTGGTTATTATCAAATAAGCCTTCAAAAATTCAAATCAGGATCATTATATGATAAAATCACGTAAAAACGCGTGATCAGATTATTGCTCAGTCAGTAGGCTGAACTAGTAAATCGGCTTATCAAACTTACTCCATCGGCAGGCTAAATTAGAAGATTGTCTTTTCAAGCTTACGATAAATGATCCCTACGAATCTTTTATATCTCACTCGAGATTCTTTGGATAGAGCCTCAGTTTTAAGTCAAATAACCCAATAGAGAAGTTATCTGATTAAAACAATCATATCTAGATAATCTTTAAGAAAATAAATATTCTCAATAGTTCAACAAGTTTATCTTGAATTAATTTATACAAATTAATTTATGCAATAAACAGACATGAATTATCTGATCCTATCGAATTTTAGCCAATCTGATAATTTATCATAATTCACAAATTTATTAGAAAAGCACGTTGTATCGTTACAGGATGTATTATAAGGTACCAAAGGAGACCTGATGGACCTATATAGTTCAAGCTCCTGATAATTATAAAACCCAATATCCTAAATATATGTTTCATAATTATTAACTTTAATGCTGGTCCACTAAAAGCTTAAAGCTGCACTCTCAAACTATATAAATTTATGAAGCTCCAAATAGCTAAGTGTCCATGATATATCATGATGTATTGTATCTCCATAGGATATTCATAATTGGGTTAAGGATATATTCTGTTTTACCTTCCCTATTATTTTTCTCTTACGTTCCATTATCTCACCATCTAAAGATAGTATACAATTTGATTACACTTATGTATCCAAATGGTTAAGCACTCTAGTCTTTCAATTATAGGATAGCGCATATAAGAGGATATTATCGACTCCTAAAGAGGAGTTATGGATTTTATATCTATGAATAACAGGTCTACGCTATCAAAAGTCATGTCTCCAATGTACTTGTATGCATACCATCATAAAATGTGGATGTTACCCTTTGGTACATCAAAAGACATAAGTTAAGGCAACGGGCCTATTAGTAATTTCAGGATTAAGTTACAACATATATGATGGTCTAAAGTTAATTGATTTGCCGAGACAGAATTATTAATCCTAATCAATTACACTTTATGCCCTGATCCAATACATTGTCACCTGTGACAATGCACCAATGTTTCCATTCGTTGAGTCCACCTTTGATGGCCAAAACAAACCATCTCCTGATAGGGATATATATAACATAACAATCTTTACAAGAATAAAGTGACTAACTTTATTCCCTCGATTGTAGATCTTATGATTTAGACCGTCATCTTTAGAATCATGTCTTTCGCATAATCTGTCAATCATATGCCTAATTCTAACGATTTAGACCAATAGTCTCAAGCTTTTGTTTGCTTATCATATATTCAACAAATATGAAAGTAAAGAGGACGACAATTTGGTATATGAATAATAAATAAATATATTCTTTATTGATATAAAATGTCTCTACAAACATATTACATTTTACTCCTTAAGCCATACATATCTAATAATCTCCCACTCGCACTAAGTGAGTAAATGTGGCATATCCTGCATCTCCATAGCTTCCAGATGCCTCTCAAAAACTCTCGCAGTTAGTGTCTTCATGAATGGATTAACTAAATTGTCCTCAAAGCGATTTTGTATACAACAACATGCCTGCCTTCAATGAAGTTCTTTATCACATGATACTTCCAATCAATATGCTTACTCTTCTTGTGAAATCTTGGTTCCTTAGCATTAGCTATCATTGTAGTGTTATCACAATACAATGATACCGCCTTATCCATATAGCAACTACCTTAAGATCCTTAAGGAACTTGTAGATTCACGCTGCTTCTTTCGAAGTATCACTACCTACCACATACTTGGCCTCCATTGTTGAATCTAAAGTGCAATCTTGTTTCATACTTCTCCAAACAATGGCACCGACATCTAGAGTAAACACAAAACCCAAAGTCGATCTTTTCAAATCTAGACAAAATTGAAAATTTGAGTCAGTGTATCCTAGAGGTGTTAAATCCTCATCCGAATACATAAGTATATACCCTCGAGTTCTTCTCAAGTACTTGAAAATATGCTTGACCGCAACCCAATGGTTTGATCCTAGATCCGATTGAAAACGGCTTACTATTCGGACTGCATGATAAATATCCGATCGTGTGCAAAGCATGTAATACATAAGACTACCCATTGTCGAAGCATAAGGCATCTTCTTCATGTATTTTCTTTCTTCATCAGACTTAGGTGAGTCTTTCTTAGAAAGAGTAATTCCAAACCTAGATGGTTGCCTATGTTTCTTAAAATCCTACATTGTAAACCTTTTGAAAATTTTGTCTATGTAGCCCTCTTGGGAAAGAGCTATCATTCTGTTATTTCTGTCTCGAAAGATTTAGATACCTTCACCCAAGTCTTTCATGTCAAAATGCTTGGTCAACCATAATTTGACCAATGACAATGCCCTAATGTCATTACTAATTAGCAAAATGTTATCTATATAGAGCGGTAGAAAAACCATATTCCTTATAATGTGTTTGTAAACACACGGTTCATCCACATTTTGTACGAATCCATAAGTCTTAATCACTTGATCAAATCTTATGTTCTAAGAACAAGAAGGCTGCTTAAGTCTATAAATTGACTTTAGCAGCTTACAAACCTTACCCTCCTGACCCTTAGACTTGAACCTGTTTGGCTATACTATATATATGGACTCATCAAGATAGCCATTTAGAAAAGCCGTCTTGACATCCATTTGTCAAATCTCGTAGTCGAGAGCGGCAGTTATGGACAAGAAATGCATATGGACTTAAGCATGGCTATAGGCAAAAAGGTTTCCTCATAATTGATTCCTTCCTTTACGTGTATCCCTTAGCTATCAGTCTACTCTTATAGGATTTAACTTTTCTATCTGCTCCTCTCTTTCTCCTATAGATCCACTTACACTCTATGGGTTTTACCCTTTCAAAAAGATCTAGGATTTCCCATACTCAATTAGTCTCTATAGACTTAATCTTAGTGTTCATAACTTCTATTTAGAGTTTTGAATCAACATCCTCCATAACCTCTTTGTATGTATAAGAATCCTGTCATGTTCATCTGATTTAGCCAAAAAGGCCTCACCATTGAACATGTACCTCTTAGGTTGACGTCCTATTCTCCCACTACGCTGAAGCCCCTTAGGTTTTTGTTTAGTTGATTTTTCTACACCGATTGGATTGATTTCTACTAGAACCCCTAGAGTGATCGAATCACTCGCCAACTCCTTGAGTATCATTTTACTTTGACGCTTAAAGTCGTCCATGTAACTTTCCTCAAGGAATGCTGCATTAGTTGAAGCCACGACTTTATTTTACTTTGAGTTATAGAAATAATCCCCTTTAGTCCCTTTTGGAAATCCTACAAACACACAAACTTTCAAACGTGCTTCTAGCTTATTTGCTTCCTTAAACAGGACATGAGCTGGATATCCTCATATGCAAATATTGTTTAAGGATGTCTTTTTCCCCGTCTACAACTCACGAGGAGATTTAGAAACTGATTTTGAAGGCACATTGTTCAAAAGATAACATGTAGTCTGTAGTGCACATCCCCAAAAGCATAAAGGCAGTGATGAATAACTCATCATAGACCTAACAATATCCAACAAAGTCCTATTCCTTCTCTCAACCACACCACTGTTGCGGAGTGTCCAACGCAGTCAAATGTGATAAAATCTCATTCTTTAATAAGTGTTCCAAGAACTTATTAGAGAGGTATTCTCTACCTCGATCGGATTAAAGTGCCTTTATAGGTTTACCCAATTGCTTTTCCACTTCAGCCTGAAACTCGCTAAACTTGTCATAAGTTTTGCTTTTGTGGTGCATTAGGTAGAATACCCATACCTTGAGTAATCATCAATAAAAGTGACAAAGTACTCGTACCCTTTTTGTGCTCGAATGTTCATGGGATCGAAAATCTCACTATGCATAAATTCTAGAATGCTTTTGGCCTTATTGCCCTTAGACCTAAATGGTATTTTGGTCATTTTACCCTCTAAATAAGACTCACATTGTGATATAGATTCCACTTTTAAGTGACTTAAAGGTTCATCCCTTACCAACCTTTGAATCCCATTTAGGTTAATATGATCTAATTGCAAATGCCAAAGATAAGTTTTATTAGAGTGAGAAGTTTTAAGTCTTTTAGAGTTATTATCATTAACCTTAGTGTTGAGCAGTAAGTCCATCTTAGGTTTGATAAAATATAGATTGTTTTGCATCCATCCATCACAAATAACCACTTTATTCTTAAAGGAAACTACATAAGAGTCTTTAAATAAACAAGCTACAAAAATTAAATTCCTTTTAAGTTTAGGAGCATAAAAACAATCTTGCAAAACTAAACTCCTATAATTATCAAAATAAAGATGGATGTCTCCCATTGCTTTAGCCAACACTAAGGATGCATCACCCATCTAAAGCTTAAAGTCTTCATGCAGCAGACTTCTCATTTCTTTGAACCCCAATAGAGAAACACAAATATGATTAGTTGCTCCAAAATCTATGACCTAAGTGTCACTAGATTCCTCAACCAAACAAGTTTTAATAACTAGAAGATCACACTTACCTCCTCGGGAAAGGAAGTCCTTGTAATTCTTCTTGATATGCTCGACCTTCTCACAAAAAAAGCACTTAAGTTTCTTCGAGTTCTTCTTTTTCTTCTTCTTATTCTTGTCGTTTGTAGGAATATAAGACTTCCCATTCTTAGCCTGTGCTTCTTTCCATTCCTAGGGTTAGGATTGGAACCAGACACAGTCGCCAAGTTGGCCTCGCCACCAGTAGGAGTTTCCCTGCTCAGATTTTTGAACTCTTGTAACTGCTTCATCAACTCTGTCAAGGTCATATCCCGTCTATTGTTTAAATTAAACAAAGCTCTAAATGGGATAAACTCCTTAGATGGAGTCTCAAAAACCATAGTCATCTATGTTTCAGCATCTATGTCAGCTCCATTGGTTTGAGCCTCAACGAGGTAACCCATGACTAACATCGTATGCTCCTTCATAAGTGTCCCCAGTCTTTTTTTTTTTTTTTATGTTTAAGAGTTTTTAGAGTGCCCCTTGTTGTTTTGTTAGGTCCTGGCCTCTAAACATTTCTTCAAGATTATCTAAGATCTGCTTCACAATCTCATAATCTTCATGTTAAGCCTGCAGCACGTTATTCATGCTAGCCATAACATAACAGCGGGCTTGATCATTAGCATGCTTCCAGCTATCATAGGCTTGGATTTGCTCATTAGTAGATTCCCCGGTAGGATCAGGAGGACATGGTGTCATCAGTACAAACTTTAGTTTCTCAAAGGCTAGGACGATATTCATATTTAGTTTTCGTTTCCAATCATTATAGTTCTCACTGGTTAATTGGTTTTTATCAAGTATCAAAGATAAAGCATTTTTAAACATTTTAATCTACAATAAACAATCATATACTAAACATAAGCAAACATACCATAACAGTTTAGTAAGAAAAATAATCAAGTAATCACACAATTGTGTTTATGTGTCAAAACCTTGAAAAAATCACAACCTTACAATGATAATTCCTAACTCAAAATTCAACAAGCCACCTAGGGGAAACTTACCAAATTCAATTAGGAACATTGATCCCCTCCTGATTAATATATACCATCTAGGACTCGTCTAATTTAGCATATATTAATAATTGCTTCTTTAGCCATCAATTTTATTAATAGAACTCCTAGGGAAGGTTAATACTAAATTCTATATAAGTGTATAACCCTCATTCCAATATTTTATCTATGATCTATAATCACCACCTAGGAGTGTGCAATGATAAATCATGCTAAAATACCTTATCTTCTCAGAGATCTAACCTAGTACATGATGAAGTCTCTTCTTAGGAGTCGGAACTACCATGTGCTACGTATGGACCAATGGTGGAGGCCATAGGTCATCTCTTCGAAAACCTTCTCCCACTTAATCTTTTGTAATTAAGGTTCTATTTTAAAAACATATATGAATAATTTTTAATGAGCAGCACTTCCTATTCTATATGACATATTATTAACATACATGGCAAATCATATTATTATGTAGACAAGCAAAGCAATCATGTAAAGCTACGAGAAAAATAATAATAAATAACTGTAATATTATGGTTCCACCGTAAAGAAAAGAAATTAAAGATTACAAGAGATCAATTGAAACATATTATCAATTCTTTATACTTAAATCTTCAAGTTGTATCCGTCTTCATGTGGCATCCATCTTTAAGTCTACAACTCCACATAGATCAAATACTTTATATTTTCGGTCATCACAAAATTTCATGTTCCTTAGAATTATCTCAAAAATAAAATCAAAACTGCACCAAAAAATACACCTTTTTTAAAAACCTATAGCTTTCGCTGGACTACCGATCTATGTAATCAGTGTGCCGGTCATGACCCTTTAGCCTGAAAACCTATAATTCTCTACTGGCTTGCCAATCTATGTAATCAGCCTACCAGTCATGATAGTTCGGCCTGCCGAACATTATAGTTTGGCTTGTCGGTCATGATAGTTCGGCCTGCCGGTCATGATAGATCAGCCTATCGAACTTGAAAGTTTGGCTTGCCACTAGTGCTGTCAGAATTCTGCTTGTAGGCGGCTTGCCACAACTCAAGTTCGGCCTACTGATCCTGAGGGTTTGGTCTACCATGCAAGCAAAAATCTTGTTTCTCTAGAAAATGTAGTTTTATGTAGTTTTTCAATCTTATTTTCTACAATTCAAAAAACATAAAAATTTAGAGACTCAAGAAACACCTTTGGAATTATTATTATCTCCATCTTCTAGATCCGTCCTTACTCCAAATGATTATTTAAGTACAACATTTTTACAAATTTAAATTTAAATAATAATTCTTAGATGGTGATAATATATTGTCATTTAGTTACATGAAAAACCTAGATACACATTCTAACATTTAAGGAACTATAACCTGCATGTATTAATTATTTAATATATAATTAAATAATAATTTAATCAACCATAATTAATTAATAAACATTTACCACATAATCTCATGACAACAAATAAATTTATAAAAACTCTAGAGTGTCAACTCTCTAAAATTTAAATTTAAGCATATTATCACATAATTTAGACATATAGCATGATCACAAACTTGCAAATTTATGTAAAAACCATGGCTTTGATACCAATTGTTAGAAAAATAGTGCGTAGCAAAAATTTTAAAAATTTTAAATCAAAGTGTTTTCCAAAATATATGTTTGACACGTTATATGCATAAATTAACCAGATCTTACTAACCTTGTCTGTCGAAAAGCTCCTGCAATCTGTGAAGAGAAGAACGTTCCAGAAGAGCCTTTACCAATTGGTTTTCTTTTCTATTCTCTATCCACGATTAGTATGTGTATGGGCACACCTCATATAGCTTTTCCCTAATAACTCTCCTTCCAACCAATTAAGAAAACCTGGAACTAAAGTTTGTGATTTGTGAACAATAGCTCTCTGGAGGTTTTTAGAGTTCTCACACTAAAGTACTCACTCTTAATTTCTCAATTGAACTCTATAACTTAGAAAATTCACTCCCAATTTATAGAGGTCGTCCCATGGTTGGCTATTATCAAATAAAGCCTTAAAAATTCAAATTACGATCATTATTTGAAAAAATTGCATAAAAACATGTGATCAGATTATTGTTCGATTGGCAAACTGAACTGGCAGATCAGTCTATCAAACTTACTTTATTGGTAGGCCGAACCTAAAGATTGGCCTACCAAACTTATGATAACTGATCCCTATGAATCTTTTATTTCCCACTTTATATTCTTTAGATAGAGCCTCAGTTTTAAGTCAAAAAACCTAATAGAGAAGTTATCTGATTAAAACAGTCATATCTAGATAATCTCTAAGAAAATAAATATTCTTGATAATTCAACAAGTTTATCTTGTATTAATTTACACAGCTTAATTCAATCGATAAACAGACATGAATTATCTGATCATATCGAATTTCACTAATATAATATTTTAACATAAGTCACCAATTTATTGGAAAAACACACCATATCATTGCAGGATTTATTATGAACTAGCAAAAGGGACCTGATGAACCTATATAGTTCAAGCTCTCAATAATTATAAAGCCCAATATCTCATATATATGTTTTGTAATTATCAACTCTAACGCCACTCTACTAAAATATTAGAGCTGCACTTTTGAACTATATAAACTTACGAAGCTCTAAATAACTAAGTGTCCATGACATATCATGATGTATCGTATCGTCATAGGATATTCATAATAGGCTTAAGAATAAATTCTGTCTTACCTTCTCGATTATTTTTCTCTTACGTTTAATTATCTCACCATCGAAAAACTTACCATCCATAAATAGTATACCATTTGGTTACACCTATGTATCCAAATAGTTGAGCACTCTAGTCTTTCAATTACAGGATAACACATATAAGAGGATATCATCAACTCCTAAAGGGGGAGCTATAGATTTTGTTTCTATGAATAACAAATCTACACTATCACGAGTTATGTCTCCAATGTACTGGTATGCATACAGCATAAAATGTAGATGTCATACTTTGGTACATCAAAAAACATAAGTTAAGGTAATGGGCCCATTAGTTATTTCAAGATTAAGGTGCAACATATATGATCGTTTAAAGTGAATTGATTTGCCGAGATAAAATTATTAATCCAAATCAATTATATTTTATGTTTCGATCCAATACATCATCACCTATAACAATGCACCAATGTTTTTGTTCATGGATCCACCTCTAATAGCTAAGACAAACCATCTCTTGATAAGGATATAGACAACATAACAATCTTTGCATGAATAAAACGCCCAACTTTATTCTTTCAATTGTGGATCTTATGATTTAGACCGTCACCTTTAGAATCATGTCTTATGCATAATCTATCCATCATATGCCTAATTCTAAAGGTTTGAACCGATAGTCTTAGACTTTTGTTTGCTCATTATACATTCAACAAATATGAATATAAAGAGGACAACAATTTGGTATATGAATATAAAGGTTTCAATTGTGGATCTTATGATTTAGACCGTCACCTTTAGAATCATGTCTTATGCATAATCTATCCATCATATGCCTAATTCTAAAGGTTTGAACCGATAGTCTTAGACTTTTGTTTGCTCATTATACATTCAACAAATATGAATATAAAGAGGACAACAATTTGGTATATG
>CAMOHE010055657.1:382372-428344 GCA_946598075.1 Artocarpus hirsutus
GTCACCTTTAGAATCATGTCTTATGCATAATCTATCCATCATATGCCTAATTCTAAAGGTTTGAACCGATAGTCTTAGACTTTTGTTTGCTCATTATACATTCAACAAATATGAATGTAAAGAGGACAACAATTTGGTATATGAATAATAAAGAAATAAATTCTTTATTGATATAAAATGTCTCTAAAAACATATTATATTTTATTCCTTAAGGCATACATGTCTAACAGTTTATAATTGCGTTTATCATGGTCAACTTACTGAGCCACTCACTCATAGTTTTTCCTATTTTAAATTATCCCCTAGGAGAAGCTGAGTTTGCTATAGAGTAGAATGTAGACTAGTGTAGCTTGTGGAGTCTGTGCGCGGTGTGGTTATTTTTATTTAAAATTTAGTTGTAATTCTATTTGAAGATATGTAATAATTAATTTATTTTCAAACATTTTATTTTATTTCTGTTGGATTGTGGTTTGATGTCTAATTATGCTATTTTTCTGCATTTTAATCATGAATGCCAAGACTATAAGGTTCAGGGGTCTTGAATGATGCCATGGCAATACTTTGGATCTTATTTAATGTTTTTCTTTAATTATGTGCCTGATTTGTTTTCATAAATTTATGTTAAATTATGTTTTAGACATTTAACTTATAAATTTCTTTAATTTAATTTTTTTTATAAAAATTTATTTTTAATTATTTTTAATAATTAGAACTTAATATTTGGTTTTAAGTATTCATTTTAATTAAGTTGCCACATCACTAACTACAATTTTAGGGCAAAACAATGCCCCAACTGACAAGACCAAAATTCCCTTAGAATTGCCTAATTTGAAACACTGTTCGAAATCATCAACTCTCTCAACCATACAACCAATCCCAACATGGATGTCTCAATCACCAAAACAAGGATTCCTCTACAAACTATCCACATTTCTCTCCTACACCATTGGCTCAACTAGAGGTCTTCTTTTAGTCAACATCTTCAAACCTACAAGGCCAAAATCGTATAATGAGTCTAACTCTTAGACGTTGACCATCCTTGAGGCTATTTGGATCTAGTCTAACGTAGCTAGGGCCACCATAAATGCTTGTTGCATTTTCACTTTGGCCATTCACAATACGGGAACTATCTGTTGTGGACTTGCTAGTCTTTGACACTTGAAGTACAAGGGCCAACACCTAACAAATAGCAAACTTGGCCTAATCAAAAGAGCCCATGAAGCCTGCTCCATCCATGTACACAAGCCCTCCACAAAAGAGACCCAACACATATTTAGTGGGTCTTTTACAATTTACAAATTTATGGTTTTGAGGCTTTTGGCCGTAGGATAAGCAAATACTGTTAGATTATGTACCCTAAAGATTAAATGACATTGTTTTAAATACATTTAATCAATTAAAGAGTTTGATATTTATTTCATATCTAAAATATGTCCCCTTCATGTTCATTTATGTTGGATATATGGTAAGTAAATAAAAGTCTAAGACTATCAATCTAAACTTTCATAATTGTGCATATGATGGATAGATTATGCGAAAGACATGAATTTTAAAGTGATGGTCTACATATAAAGGTCCACAATCCAGAGAATAAAATTAGATGCTTTATTCATGTTAAGATTGTTATATTGTCTATATTTCTAACAGGAGATGACTTTCTTAGTAATCGTAAGGGGACTCTATGAGTAGAGACATTGGAATATTGTCTTTGATGATGATATATTAGATCGGAATAAAGATCTAATAATTTCATTTGAAGAAATTAATTCACTTTAGAAAATCATGCGTATTACGACTTAATCCTGAAATGAATTAAAGGGCCTGTATTCTTGACTTGTGTCCTTTGATGTACCAAAGGATGACATTCTAAATTATATAAAGGTATGCATACTAGTACATTAAAGGCATGGCTCTTGAATGACGTAGACTTGTTATACATAGATATAGAATTCATAGCTTTTTTGTAGAGTCAATGATATTCTTTTGTAAGTATTATTCTATAAAATCAAAAACTAGAGCTCTAAACTATTTAGATATATATTTGTAAGCAAATGCTATACAGTTCGTATTAGTTATGAATGGTAAGTATTCCAATGGTAGATAATGAAGTATAAGATAAATATTGTCGGGAAGGTAAAATGAAATTTATCCTTAAGTCAATTATGAATATCCTATAAGAATACTATACATTACGATATGTAATAGATGATTAACTTATCAGATTTTTGTAATTTATATGTAGTTTGAGAGTGCATCTCTAAACTTTTAGTGGAATAACTTTAGAGTTGATAATTAAAAAATATACATGTCAAGGATATGTCATTTTATAATTGTAGAAGTTTGATCTATATCTATCCATCAGGTTCCCTTTGCTAGCTCACATATTTTTCTATAACAATATGGCATGTTTTTCCAACATGTTGATAACTTATGTTAATTCTTAAGATTGGTTAAAATTTGATTAATTAGATTTAACAATTCATTTTTAGTTTGTTGGTTGAATTAATTTTGTAAACTAATTCAAGATAAAGATGTTGAATTATTTGAATATATTTTATTTGAATGAGATTATCTATATATGATTGTTTTAATCAGATAACATATATAGTAGGTTATTTGAATTAAAATTGAGACTCTATGAAAGATACCTAGTTTAAATAAAGTAGGTATTATCTAATCGGTTCAAATGGGAGGATCAGATAGCTCTCCAAGAGCATGAAACATGTGACAGCTTGCTGACACATCAATTTAGTCAACCACCCTTGCCACATCATAGATCCACATCTAACATAGTTTTAGCTGTAAGAGTTGATCTAAACTCAAATTTTGAACCCTAATATGATAAGAATGAGTCCCATATGACCACTATAAATAGGAAACATTTTCCTATGGTTTCAAAGAAAAAAATAAGTGGAGTCACTTGAGAGGTTTAAAGAGAGATTTTTAGTAAGCGAAATTCTGTCACTCTAACGAATTGTTATTCAATATCTGGAACAATAATTCATATTGTTCTCTTGTGATTATAGGAGTAGTTACCATGTGGAGAATCAAACGATGTCCAACCACTCACACTCCAGTCATGGAAAGAGAATAGTGGAGAAGACTAATTGGTTGAGGCTTTTTTGGAAGCAATTTTCAATAGCGGTTCTATCATACAGATTCCTGTCAGAAGTATGGTTCCGATTTTATATGATACCAAAAAATCTTTTATTAATTTATTGTATATTGCATGTCTAACTCGTTTATGGAAAAGAGTTTATTTAAAAATTTTTAAAAATCCGTTGCGCATTCATTTTTCAACAGTTTCAAGAGGTTGAAAGTCAGATGGCACAATGAAAAATGATACATTATGTAAATTTAAAGCATAAAAAAGCTTTATATTTAAAAAAAATACAAAAAGAAACCTTAGTAATTTTTTGCTAACATTGCCATATCAACAGGCAAAATAGCAAGACTACCTTTGAAAAAAGAGAGGTGCATTGCATAGAAGAATATTTCTCCTTTGCATAATTCTTCTTGGCTTAATGTTTATAACGACGCAATATTTTTTTTTTTTTTGTGTTTTTTTTCCTTCGGATATCAAGGACAATTCACATGGTGGAGCTAAGTAAATTGCCACAGCTTTTTTTGGATGCTAACTTTCAAGCAAAAGTTACAGTACAGTCAATATATTAATAAATGTTTATTAGAAAGTGGCAATAGACGATATCAAATGTATTCTCAGTTAGGTTATTTATTAGACATGATTGCAGAGAGTTGGAAGTCAGAAGAACGACGAGTTGTGGCTCTCAACCAAGGACAAACAATTGAGGTTTTCTCAGAATGATTTTGCCTTGATATCTGGTTTATATACAGATGACGTTCCCTTCCGTTAAAAAAAAAAAAATAAAAAATAAAAAAAAAAAAAAATCAAAGCCTATAAAACTTAGCATAGACTCATGAAAACTTATTGGCCTGATAAAAGTGGTGTCATCATGCAAGATGCAGCTAAAGATTAGAAAGGTTGAGCAAAGTACGTACTAAAACTGAGGGCAGAGTGAAGTTGGTATTTGTATATTTGTTAGCTGGGTTCTTGTTGTGTAAAGACTCAAAAAAGTTAATTAATGAATCTTAGTTTTACTATGTCATTGACCAAATTCTTCAACAGTTATCTTGAAGGAAGGGAGTTTTATTATTTTACCCTTAACTATCTAAAGAAAAACTCTATGAGTATATAGGAAAAAAGGTGTAGTGAGAACAAAACGGATCCTGAACGTAAAGTTTATGGTTGCTCGTGGATATTTCAGGTAAGATTTTTGATATAGACTTATCCTTTTCAAACTTTTCTTCTTTAATTCATTAATTTCTTCTTGAAACATTTTTAAAATTAGACTAATAAAATTAGAACCCTAAGCAACCTTGTCATAACCCTCACGCGACCATATGGTCTTGCAGTGGGCAAACGAACAAATTCTTTGTTGTTCTTTTACTAAACTCACTTTCTTTTTCATGCAAGTGTGAGATTTGAGGCTAATCTTAACTTGAGAGAGATTATAGCCAGTTATCGATATGGGGAACCAAATCCTACGGTGGTTGCATTGGCAGTTGACGGACATCCCCATAGGCAATTTATGATGTCCATGTTTTGGATGCCATGAGGTCTGATGAGATAATTGTAACTTATACTTTATTGTTTTATGTTTAATTTTAACTTTTTGAAGTGGTAATATATTCTCTTGTACTGTCGTTTTGTTTATCATACGGCCTATTTTGGCTCCTTCACCAAGGAGAAGGGAAAAGACTATTACAAGAAACTGAATAAGAGAGAGGATGGTGAAGATGACAGAATTGATCTCTTCATGACAACACTATTAGAGGGTAATGTTATCTTGTGCAATGCCGGCCCTTCTATTAAGGGGGAGGAGCATCTATCAAGTCCTATTGCTCACTTTTCTTTAATTGCGTTAGGGTCCTCCCCAGCCACCTCGACACATGGCCCAACTCTTGCAGCGCGTAGCAGGGGTGAACATTAGATTGGTTAGGTGGATTTTAAAGATATTTTAACCCATCCAATTAAAGTTCAAATGAGTTGATTTAAATTTAATCTACCTAATGAACCGAAACTTTAAAAGCGTCCACCCAATTAAAATTTATGTGGACTAATGGGATTAAACATTATAAAAAAGGAAAAAAAAAGTTCATAGTTTACTAAAATAAGAAATATATGAAGAAAAACTAAACTTCATCACATATTGGTTGTCTCATGAAGTTCCAAATTTCAATATTATCTCAAATTTATAAATCAACCTAAAAATTAAAGTTTGCAAAACAAGCTCAAATACATAAGCCATAAACTAATGGATAAACCATTATAAAAAACTAAGACAATAGATGTATTTTTTAAGAGATTGTTTAGTGGTACTAGAAACTAGAAAAAGAAGTATGAAACCAAAAAAATTTGTATAAAATATAAAGTTTTAATTTTTTTTCTAAAGTGTAAGATTATGTTAAATTACAATATATACATGTTATAATATATTATATTGGATGGGTATAGATCATCTTAGATTATGACAAATTCAACTTAAAGTTACCTAATGAAAAATCAGATTGGGTGGATTAATGCAAATTCTTATTCATTTGATTAGTATAATAGGATTTTTCAGCGCATACGTTCTTTGTTGTCGCCCCAATGTCATCACTTATGCGCACCCTGACCCCCCTGCCCCACCCCCCACCCCACCCACCCCCACGCAAACCGCACACCAACCACCCACCCAGATTGACCCTTCTTTGCCCCTTTTGGAGGCCAACGAGAACAATTGCCCTTTCCAGGCTGACCCTTTTTTGCCGCTTTTGAGGCCAACAAGAACAATCAATATTGGACAAGATCAAACAACGTTAGCCAATCAAAGGCAGTCAGTCGTGGCAAGGGTCTATTCAACATAGGTAGTCAAGTTGCCGAGATCAAGGTAGATAAGAATAGTCGAGATGTGGCGATTATGGTCAAGATCAAGTCAGTTACTCTATTTAACCTCCTTGATCCTTGTCCTCACAATGTCGAGTGTGAGCAGCAGTCACAATGTGAAAAGATTAGACATAGTGGTGGTGATTTTGAGTGTGAGAAACAAGCCTTACAAAGCAAAGTTATCAGAGATGCAAGTGGTGTTGATGATGTGGAGTTGGAGCAGCAATATCCAGGAGGCGAAGAGAATGAAAAATGGTGACAAAAATGCAGATGATTATACTTACGTTATACCATCTACTGTTATTTATGAACGGTTACACTCTGTGAAACCCGGTGATGAGCAACACCTAGGAGACAAAGAGAACAGAGATGGTGGTAGAGAAGTGATCTCGGACCTTGTTATCACAAAAAGCTTCGGTACTCGAAGCCAACACCTCCCTCTTTTGACCCATTTAGTCCTCCTGATATATAAGACGGAGAAGCTTTTTGGAAATGATTTAATGGTGAAAAATGTGGCAAATTAACCATCCGCTGTGGCTTGACACAACATCCGAGGCATGTTTTTCGCGCTAATGTTGGAAGGCAAGAAGTTGATAATTAGGTGGCATGAATTATTGATTTCTTTTAATATTCAATTATATTTCCTTTTGTTTTTGATCATTAATTCAAAATAATTTTTTTTAGGAGGCGATTGGATCAATTTTGTTTTGCAGCATATGCACGAGAGTTTATATATGTTTAGGAAACAGATGGAAAATTTTCTTAAACATATATTTCCTACATTCTTAGCTATTATTTTCCCAAATGTTATGCGCACTCTCTGTGGAACATATCAATCCAGAAGGAAGAAGCTTTCGAAAGTGCCCGGTTTCTACTGAGTTGCGACCATATTGCAAAAGGATCAAGCAAAGTAAGGAGAAAAACTGGTCCGGGGTAAGTTGTTTTTATGCGCCATATGGAACTGTACTAACTTACATTAGATATTACTTGTTGATTTTCGGTTGGATTTTATCTATGTATGACTCAATACCAAGTCACGTTGAACTAGAGAAGTTGGTAGAGGTCATGGAACCATTTTTTGTTAGTTTCCTAAATGCAATGAACAATTCAACTCCCTAATGATCTTAGCACATTCTGATGTTACTATGTTCCCTCTTAATAAACAAACATAAAGTTGAATTAATGAGTATATCAATTATTAATAGAAATGTTTTTTTGTTGACACTAAACTCACATGTAAACTTTTTTAAACAGCGGTAACTGTGGAGTTTACATGCTAAAGACTTTAGAGAGGCACATAGCATGCATGTATGATAAAAATATGAACAAAAAAACTAAACGATAAAAATACATCCAATGTAAGAGGGCATTACACAATTCAGAATTTTGTCGGTAGAGCAGACCCATGATTGATTATTTTTATTGGTTATATATATATATATATACATATTTGCTTTATTGATGTTTATGCTTTGAAGATCGCATATTTTGATCTTTTGAAACTATGTCTGAAGTTAAGCTTAAGCTTGTGAACTTTTGTTGGAAAAATGACAAAAGCAATATTTAAATTTTTAGAAAGTGATATCCGAACTACCAAGGCAGCTTCTAAACGACTAGATAAGTGAAAAGATTGTTTGGTCGTTTAGTCGTCCCTGATCGAACCGAATAACGAAGGATGTCATCGAACGACTAAGACCAATGAAAGAATGACCATTAGGACAATCAGGGTCTCTGGAGCACCACCAAAAGCGCCACGAGTTTTTCATATAGTGAATAAAAAGAATTGGTTAATTATGTTGAATTAGGTGAAGGTCGAGTGCTCAACGTATTTTGTTAAACGACATCCCATATAGTTGGTTCAGAGACTAACAAAATATAATGAAAGACCAATAAAAGACAACGAACGACTATTGGCTCACTCAGGCTTATTTGGTTCAAATGATATAAATAGTTGTGGAATAATCATAGTAAATCGAGAAACAGCCACAAGATTGTTTAGTCTTGTATTTCTTTGTGTGACATTTTTTAAGAGTGTGTTTTGTTAGAAGTAAATAAAAATATGGTAGAATTATATTGAATTATAGTAAACTTTCACATCATCAACATAATTCTGCTAAGGCATTTCGCACTCTAGTAGCTAATTTCCTTCAACGTCGACGTCAAGTTTAGCTAAGTTGTCAAGTTAAAGTTAAAATTGATTATATTGGAAATATATAGAACGTTAAACTAATAAACCATCACCATGGTTAACGTAATAAAGAATGTGACCATAGTACCTACAGCAATACTAAGACATAAGGCCGAGTGCTCAACTTACACTCGATTTGATTGTTTTTCAATAAATAGTTAAGTTTTTTTATCGTTTTCGAATCAAATAAGCCTGATGCTACTAGGCACATGAACATAATATAACTGAATAAATTGTAGTAATAGGAGATGAGAAACGTAAAACTCCTGAATAACCAACTAAATTGAACAAATGACTAATATAAGACAATGAACAACCACTAAGTTACTCAGGCTTATTTGGTTCAAGATCCCAATTGTTCCAAAAGATCACCAAAACCAAGGAACAACCACAAGGCCGTTTAATCTTGTGTTGCTTTATATGGCATGCGTTTTTGTTTGTTTGTTTGTTTGATTGATTTTGTTTTAGGGTACGTTTGTTAACACAAAATTAGAACATGAGAGAACAATGTTAAATTAGTACACTTTTATCAACTTGATTCTGCTAAGGCATGTCCCACCATAGTAGCCAACTTCCTTCAACATCGTTGTCATATTTGGCCAAGTTATCAAGTTAGAATTGATTATAAAGATTTTATGAATATATACATAATTTTAAATTAATGTACCATCAACATGGTCATGACTATGGTATTTGTCACAACACAAGGGATAAGGTCAAGAACTCAATTTATACTCGATTTGATTGTTTTTCAATAAGTAGTGGACTTTCTAATTGTTTTTGAAACACATAAGCTCCATTCTACAAGTGAACATATAGTATTACTGAATTAATTGTACTAACAGAAAATGAGAAGCGAAAAACTCCTAAACAATCAACTAAATTTACGAACAACCAATAAAAGACAACAAATTATTACTGGGTTGCTCAGGCTTATTTGATTCAAACAACCCTAATAGTTTCTAAATGACCACAAGAAATTGAGGAATGATCTTAGGGTCATTCATTCTTGTGTAAATTAAAATTTCGATAGTATAATTTTTAATTAGTAAAATGTACTTAGATAATAAAAAAGTAGGCTGTCCACTAAATAATAAAAAAGATAGCCATGTTTTCCATCTCGCTCATACAGTCTTCATAGGTAACTTCCCTTCCCCTTATGTGCATTGCTAGCTTCCTAACAAAGGGGAAAAAAAAGTTTAAATTGCACTTAGAAATTGACAAAATATTTAGAAGGAAAAAAAGGAACACAAACCCATACTAACACAAGGCATTAGGCTGATTAGTTGCTCACTTGGCACTTTTGGTAGGTCACCCCTTTCTATTGTGCCTAAGTCTTTATTGTCAATCCCTCTTTTCTCAACTTTGTTCGTTGTGAGGATCCAACTTGAACATTACCGGACTCTTTACGCCTAATTCTTTTTAGCTAACTAGGTTGCTTCTTGAAATTTGGTTGCTTTGCTGGTGTTAATCCTATCTTGGTCCTCTTCCTGTGCCCATTATTGGGCATGCAGACAATAGAGTACATTCAATTCCCACCTCCTACAACTACGTGTCTTGCTATTGAGATCAACACATATTTGATCATTCCGCGAATCATTGATCTCGTACTTCATATGATCACCTTAATATTAAGGTATTGACTGTAAGAATTCTACCTTGTACTTCTTTGATAGTTTGAAAATCTTTGGTGGTTTATTTTGGTGGGGTCATTTGCTTGCTTCTTTCTTGTTAGCAAACAACCTCTTTCTTTTGTAGTGGCTAATTTACTCAAGGCATAATATTTTTGGATTTTCTCTTGCTCCCACATGAATTGCTCTACTATGAGCCTCAGAAATACTGTTCAGGAAGACGTGATCACGTACGGACATGTTGAAACGTAAGGCTCGAGGCCAATGAACTGGAAAAACTAAAAAATGATGATAGAGAACATAGTATTATGTGGCACATTTATTGACCGTGTAGTTTTTATTTTTTTTTTTTATTTTTTACAGAATTCGTCAATAAATGCGGCTTTACTAGATCCATGCTCAATATTTTTTCTTAATTTTCAAAAAAAGAAGATTCATTTTTTAAATGGTGTTATATTCATTTTTGCACCGGTGAGAAGTAATATTGAGCGTCCAATTCAGCGTCCCGTTCCAAGTTTTACGTCCATGACAAGTTGAAAGAATTAAAACCTACAGAAACACACACACACATAGAGATGTAAAACGTTGGAATTCTCGCCAAGTTATTAGTAACGCAATTTGTCAGATATTTACCTTCACTACTATATAATTCATTTCCTTGTCCTATTCGCTTTATGCATATTCGTTTTGCCACCAGAATATATATTTGATCGGATCATTAAAAATCCCTCAAAAAAAAAAAAGAAAAAAGGAACTTAGTATAATTAACTTGAGAATTATACAGATATCTAGTTATATATTTACACAATATTAAAACCTGATGATTGATGAATATCTACTTTGAACACTTTGCTTAAATAAAAATAATCTTGGCCATTTTAATATTATATATGGGCTTAATTAAAAAATATCCTCCGGTCTCGAGTTATAACCCCAGACTCCAAAATAATTACATGCCGCCTAATTTCCTCGAACTATTAAAGACAAAATTGGACTACGAAATTGAACACTTGTGGATTTCTGTAGGGAGGTGAAATTAATCAGTTTTCTCATTCAAAATAATAATAATAATAATAATTACCTTTCAATTTGATGCTAAACTATGCCATTCAGTACTCATATATTTTTCCTAAAAAAAAAATGATTAGCAAGATTTAATTATTATATATATATATGGTTAATGTGAAGATCCTTAAAACCCCTAAATCATTCTTTAATTTTTTTTTTTTATCTTTACGAACATAAGGTATGAAATAAAAATTAAACTAAACTTAATTCCATTTTTTTGCGAATTGGCATCAGATGATTTTATCACGGGCACAAGCCCTCTTCAACTCCTTTTTGCCCCCTCAAGCTTCTCTAAAGCAGGTCTCTTTCAATGCTTCAATACCACGGTGCAGAGGAAATGGAGAAATTTCTTCAATTCTTTTAGGGGTTTCAACGTATTATTGGGTTAAGTGAGGATATTAATCTTCCTTTTTTCCCCTTTATATTAGCGTATGTGCAACTCACGTGTTCAATTCATCAATACTTAATGGTCTAGGGGATTTAAGAGCTCACATTGATTTTAAACTTCATGGGGTACACTAAAATGGAGTACTACAAATTAAGTTGAAGGCAAATTTATCAAATTGATCAATTTTAAATTGTTTTACTTTTAAGTCTATTTTTGGAATAATTCCATGGTTCACTTGAGCACACCGATGAATTATTAATTTTTGTTGGAATAAATTATTCTGTGAAATACAAAAAATTACATACATCTTTTTCTTTGAAAATGGTCTAAATTTTAGCATTCATGCAATTAATAGTAAACTCAAACCAATTAATTTGACTATCTTTTTTTGTTTTAGAATAATTTTATATTCTTTTTTTTAGGAAATAATTTTATATACTGATAGAACTAAGATTTATAATGTAATAAAACCCCAATCTCCATTTCACCAAAAAAAAAAAGTCTCATCTCTCCCCCTCCTCCGTCCTCTATAGTCCTCTCACCCACGCGGCGGTGGCTGAGTTGGACTCCCAAGGAAAGAACGATATATTCTTTCTTTCTTTATTCTTTCTTTTTTTCTTTTTTTCTTTTTTTCTTTTTTTCTTTTTTTTTTTTTTTTTGAAATGAAAAACACTAGGTTCTAACGGGAGGAAACGGTAGAAATGGAAAGAATACGTCAACAGAAAAGGAAAAAACGTTAGAACTGACTAATCTGTAAACCTAGCTCCAATAATGCAGCACCAAAATAAGAACCAGAAAAACTTAAGAAACAACACAGTAATTAATTACTTATTATTAAATAAGCATGTTAGTCCACATATTTTTAAGTTGGCAAATTGAAGTGAAATATAAATACATATATATATATATATATATTTTTTTTTTTTTTTTTGTTTTTTCTTATGAGAGAAGGAAATGAAGCTTTTATTATTATTATTATTATTATTATTATTATTATTATACGGGTGGTTTACTGTAATGATGGAACTGCCATTTCTGGACGTACCTATTAGGAATGGTGGTGCCTCCATTTTCTTCCGTTTCTACTTTCTCATTGCATAGAAACCTCTTTAAAATGGTATTTCTCTCCACACACAAAACCCTAATTCGCATACATAATGCCGTCAAACCATCTTGTTTTTCCTCTTTTTCTTCTCTTGTAATAACCCAAACAATTATTCAACAATGGCATATCGCCAGTTCGCTTCATTCCCTTCTCCTTCCGAGCCGCCCGTCCCACCGGAGGTCTTCAACAGTTTCCACACCATCGATCGGAATCTCTTCTGCCGCCTCGTTTTTCAACTCGGCCGAGACCCCACTGAGTCGGCCAAAGTCATAGCTCTCTGGCTCTGGGTTGAGAGGATGAACGTCAACCACTTGGGCCAACACTGGATTCAAAGAGTCTTGCTTCCTTCCTACCCCGGCCCCCTCAACGCCTTCGCAAATGAATCCGTCACCGTCCTCAACTGCATCGAGAGGGATGGACCGGCCCCAGGGCCAATCGATCTCCCGATGTTTCGGACAATGACGGCGACCGCATCGGTGACGCTCCAGGACTTCTATGACGACCGGGTCGATGTCGCCAGCGGCGTTAACAGGATGCTTGAGCGAGTGTGCAATAGGGCTTTCCAAGACTTGATCGCCAGGGCGGTGGAGGAGAGGGCTGCCGCGGAGGCCAGGAGAGCCAATTCCCGGATCGGGCTCGGTCGAGGACGGAACGCTATTCCAATGACAGTGATGATGAGGGTGCCGTTGCGGTTCGAGCCTATGGTGGGGTCGCCGCCTCCTATGCTGCCCCTTTCGCCACCGCAGCAGTTTGTGAGGTTTATGCCGCCGCCATCGCTGCCGCAGTACGTGCGTCATCCTGGGATGGTGACTCATCCTCATCATGTGAGGAATTACATGCAGTACGGTGGCCCTAGTTTTGGTGGAGCAGTTGATCCTAATGATGATCTTCTGGGCCTACGTGGGATTAATTTTGAACAGGATCATCAGGAATTGAGGGAAAATATGAGGGGTTTGGAGTTGAATGATAATAATATAAACAATGTTTATGGTACTGCTGCTGGAGATCAAGATCGAGTGGAGACAGAAGATCAGACTGGGAAGGATGATGTTCCTGTGGATGAGAGGACTATTTTTCTAACATTTTCAAAAGGGTATCCTGTTACTGAGTCTGAAGTCAGAGATTTCTTCACTAGGTATATTTATGATCTCTCTCTATCTCCTTAAAACATGATCACAACAGTTTTTTTTTTTTTTTTTTTTTGTGAATCTTTTTATTTTATTTCATGAGAAGTAGTAGACCCTTTTTGCTTTCTTTATATAACCCATGAAGATCTCTCTATTTTTTGTTTTGTTTTGTTTTTTAGGGATGAGATGCCGGTATTGTTGCGCATTTTATGGTGAACTAAGTTCTAGTGTAATGTATAATCTCGTCCGTGAAGATTGAAGGGATTTTGTTTATATATATATATATATAATTTGGGGAGTATCGGTTTGTAAAGGGGATTAAGTTATTTTATGTGAACGAAACCCCCAAAAGAACTTTTAAAAGAGATTATTGTTGTTCCTCAAAAAGAAAAGAGATTTTTGTTTAGATTTGGGATCTTAAAACAGTGCATTGTTTTCGTAAATGTAGGGAGGGAAAATGATGTGAGTATATATGGTGCATGTTTTTTCCACTTTTCTAAAATAGAATACAAAGTTAAACTAAGATCTATAACTTTTTGTAGGAATTAGACATGTTGTTGGTATGTTAAGCCATAAGGATTTGTTTTGTCTTTAGAAATATTGATCGATTTAATTTTTGAAGGTATAGAAGGAGTTTATTCTTATAATGAAAACAACAATAACAAAAATACAAACATTTGTTCTTGTGATTTGTAATTGACTTACTATTCTTTCTCGTAAAATAACAGGAGTTTATTTTTATCGTATTCTTTAGTTAATTAAAAAGGGACAAGCGAATAATTCCTGAAAACACAAAACACAAGCAAAATGATATCTGCTTTGTGTGTGTGTGTGTGTGTTGTACTTTCATTTCATTCATATATACATGTATTAGTCTTCTTTTCTTGGAGGAATATTCATGTTATTATATATAGCTTATAATCTTGGACATAGTACTTGATAATATGAGTGTATGTCTTTTAAAAATGAAAATGAAGGATCAACTTTTCCACAGAAAAGATCATATATATGAGGGCCGGGATTGTTTTTATTATAATCAAGTTGAGATCAAAACCTGAAACAAAACCAAAAAAGGGGATAAAGAGAGAGAGAGATTGGGTACTATGATTTTGCAATTGGAAACGTATCTACTCGTATATGCATTTTAAATAAAGATTTATACTTTCTAATAAATAAAGATTTTTATAGTGTAATTTGTAATTTGAAATCTTTAAGGGTCCGTTTGGTAAAGAGATTCGAATTCGTGATATGATTTGAGTTGGTGTGATTCGAATTAGGATTTGAATTAGTGATTTGAACTGTTATCCGAATTTACGTTTGGATGTACATTTAAGTTTTAATTTGAGTATAGAATAAAATTAAAATTTGTGTTTGGAGAAGTAGTGAAAGTAGTTTTTGATTTATCAACAAATCTAATAAAATCTTAATGATAATAATTCTAAAAAATATGCAATATGAACCTTAATTTATTCCTCTCTTCACTAGAAACACAATAAAAAAAGAATCATCTCAATTGGACAACAAATAAAGAAATTATGATTTTTTTCCTCAAATATAGAAGAGAGAATTTTAGTTTTTACTGTAGCAGAGATATCCGAGTATCAAAAGTTAAGGAGGGAGTCAAAACTTTGAAAACTTGGATTCTTGATACTCAAAGGATTCAGATTTTAGATGAAACAAACATAAATCCAAAGGATTCTTAATACTTGAATTCAAATTTAAGTCCAAAGAATCTAAAGAATACTAGAAACAAACGGCCCCTAATTGTACTTGCATATTTACATTATTTGTGTGCATGTGTACATGTTGTTTGTGGACGTGCCATAAATTTATAAGGTGTTTGAAAGCATTGGTTAGAACTAATGGTTTGAACCAATTTAGTTAAAAACATTATAGCATATGAGAGTTTTATATTGTAACATATTTTTTCTTTACACTGTAACATTTGAGAACTTTAAACTGTAACAACAAAAAGTTTTGATTCTAACTCATATTGTCAAACACCACAGAGTAATTGGATTGAGGCTATATATATGTGTGCGTGAATGCGCAGTTGTTGCATACTAAAAAAAAAAAACAACACAAGACAAGATAAACGAAAAAGATATTTGTTGTATTTTTTTTTTTTTTTTACTTTCATTTGGGAAGTGTGCATGTGCATGTTCATACTTTCATAGAAGATCATATAATTATACTTCTTTCGTCCTGTGTTGACATCTCGGTTGTCTTCTTTGTTTCGTTAGAGTTTTTACTTGTTTCATTTTTTAAACTAACTCATTTTTGAAGTATCTTGGGTGTACTAATTCTTTTCCCTGCTAGGTTTTTCTTTTTTTTTTTTTGGGCTTTTCCTAGTCAGGTATATTTAACGAGACTGAAGTTGCACTGTTTTGCTTTCTTTTTATGTGGGATCCTTGCGGTTTAGCTTGTTCTTTGGTTCTTCGTACTACTTTGATAGTTGATATTTCTTTTTTGTTATTCACCGTGGAGCCTCTGGCTTCCATTTTTTATAGGAAGACATGAAATCACCACAATTTGAACCCTGATGGATACTTGGAAACTGTACCTACCATTTGAAATAGCGTAGTTGGTACCTTTGACTTTTGTTTTTTGTTTTTATTTTAATAATTGAGTTGGTTGATTCGTGCACGATGGAATTTTAGTAAGTGTTAGCTTAGTTGAAATATACTATCTACTTTGTTTTTAGTTGCTTTTTCTCTTTATTTTTTTTTTTTTTCAATTTACTCTACTTTTCTTGCTGGAATGTCCATGTTTCATGTTTAACATACAATTTTGTTTGTATTAGATGCAATTTGAGTGTCTCGCTTTCTGGAAAAAAAAAAAAAGATATTCATTGAATTTTTTTTTATGAAAATATATGAGCGAGGAGTTTGTTCTTGTTATTCAGTTCATAAAAAAGAACATGACATAGACAAAAACAAAAAGAGACATGTTATTTTGATTTCCAATATGGTGTCCACAATTGTACGTGCATATCAGTTCAATTTATATCGTTTAATTTTGTGGTGTTCTTGCGGATGCGCAGCAAGTTTGGAGGCCAAGTGATTGAGGCTATCCACATGCAAGACGTTCGATCTTCAAACGAGCAGCCTCTCTATGCGCGGCTTGTTGTTCGGTCCTTGCCTTCTGTTGATGTCATCCTTGAAGGACGCAATAAGATGAAGTTTTCGATAGCTGGTAAACACATATGGGCTAGAAAGTATGTGCGAAAAAATGTCCTAAACTTGCCTTCAAAGGCAGCAGAAGAGCCTCGGGAATTGCAGTCTGGCAGCTCATCCTGATCTGGAGAGACCGGCCGGCACCAATTTGACGTAATGAGCATTTGAATGGTTTTCTAATCTTGCATGCATTTGTTGTTTTTTGGTGCCTAAACTCTCTGGTCAGGTGGTACATTTCGGTTTTAGACCCTACTCACCAGTTTTGTTGGACTGATCAAAATTGATTTAGGGTTTTGAAATCTTTTACCTGTGTTGTTAAATTTCTGTCTCCTTTTTGATTGGAGAAAACTCTAATTTCTGGAGTATTTCTGTCGATGAGATCTGTCACCATGCAGCTGAGACTGTTTTTATTTTATAATTAATGCCCATTTATTTGGTTTTGTTTTTTTTTTTTAATATGCTAGCGTGCTGATAAATTTTGTTGGGGTTGAAAATGTGATTTAGGGTTTTTATTCTTGCTAGGAAATATGCTTTTAACAATTTTTGTTTTGTTGCTTGAATAATGTCCTTTCTTTTGACAAAATTCTTTGGTAAAGGTAAAAATATATATATATATATCCCATATTGTGCAATCCTGAACCGTTGGAATCTTCATTCCATTGTTTTTGTTTGATAATTTTTTTCATTAGATTGACTTAGCTAGATTTGTATATTCTTTGATTTCTACTGTAATTTATATTGCTGTGATAAGATGTTTGGAATTGCACAAGATATACCACAGATATCAGAGAGGATTCTGTCTATTAATATCCCTGCCAGGCTTGGCCCATTGCAGGCCTACCATAAGCTCCAGTAGTAGTAAATATCATTGTGGATATCTTGCCCACAAGGCTTACACTATGGGCAATACAATGTAATTGTGCCACAATAGGAGGTTATCAAAATGTGTATGGTGTTATCTTCTTTGAAAGTTTTTATAGTCGATTTGTCGTTCGTGACTTTTGTTTGCTTTGCTTCTGTGTGCTTTATTAAAAGTAAGGAAAAAAAAAACCAGATATGCATAACTAGGAGACATTTGATATCTAAAACTGGACTATTTAGGAGTCAAAAAGTAACTTCCACTAGCACTTCGAAGTGATGGGTTAGTTGTTTATACATGTCTCCACTACGAATATTTTTAAGTTCAAACTTTTTATGTAAGTTGTAACTTCAATTAGTATGAAAATTATATTCACGTACTTAATAATATGGGGTTAATGGTATAACTATACCTCCTAATTTTTATTATTTTTTAATTTGTCCTTCTGTTTTTAAAAACTATAAAAGTATCCTTTGAATTTTAAAAACTTGTTTCAATTATATCCCTTGTAGATTTTTTGACTTAAAAACATAACGATAAAGTAAAAATACCCTAAATTAAAACTAATTTGTTTATGAAAAATATGTTTTTTCTTAAAAAATTTTAAAATTTAAAAATTCATAAAATTAATTCTTTTTTTAAATTTGATGTTTTATTTTAAGATTTTTTTTATGTTTTTAATATATAAAATAATTATCATAACTATTTAAAGGTAGTCATGTTGTTTTGCCTAATTTTTTCTATTCGTGGGATGAAATTGAAATAAGTTTTTAAAATTTCAAGGATACCTTTATAATTTTTAAGAACAGAAGGACAAATTAAGAAATTATTAAAACTAAGAGGTATAATTATATAATTTACGTATATATATAATTATATAATTATAACTCCTAGTTTAAACTATTTCTTAATTTGTTACTCTATTTTTAAAAACTACAAAGGCATCCTTTCAATTTAAAAAAAATCATTTCAATTTCATCCATATAGATAAAAAAATTAGGCAAAATGATATAATTGCCTAGCTACCTATGAAAAATGTCTTCTGAAAATAAAAACATTAAAACTCCTAAAAAAAAATATCAAATTTCAAGAAAAGTTCTTAAGTTTTATGATTTTTAAACATTAAAATATATTTTAAAAATTTTCTCAAGAAGAAAAATATATTTTAAAAATAAACTTGGTCTAATTGAGGTATGTTTGTTTATCTTTATTTTTTGTCCAAAAAGTTTGCGAGGAATAAAATTGAAACAAGTTTTTTAAATTTAAAAGATATCTTTATAATTTCTTAAAATAGAATGACAAATTAAGAAATAATTAAAACTAGGAGATATAGTTAAGTAATTAACCGATAATAATAATAAATTATAAGTTTGCCTCAGTTAATAAAAAAAAAAAAAAAAAGAAACTTACAATTTTATTTTTGTTTTCACCTCCCCATTATTGTTTTGGGCTCCAACTAACCCTTGGGGTTTTACAACAGTCTAAAGTATTTCTCGAAAGGGGACGTATTTTTGTCGATGAGTTTTGTTGTGTTGAAATCTGGTCTTTGTTGTGGGTTGTATGGAGAATTTGAATTTGACATATTAATTTTTTTAGTTTAAATTTTGATTTTTGAAGTAGTCCTATCTTATGGTACAAGCAATACGACTAGATCTAATTTGGTTGAAATTTTTTCTTTTGGTATCACTCTTTATGATATTGTATATTTCTTTTTCACTTTGAATAATAATAAAAAATCATCGCAAGGAAGAAAACTCCATAATTTAAAGAGGAAAAAGTATACAGTTGGGAAATGGATCAAAGCAAAATTCCAAGAACAAGGCCCTGGAGTACAATAATGCAGATTGAAAGAGGTATTCCACCAGGTCAAATTCTATATATATCTTCATTTTTTTGAGTTCTAAAATTTTTCTTGGTTGTAATTGTTACTAAAGTTTAGGTCCTTGCATGACCGTGGCCAAATTATTAACACAAATCATCTAACAAGGCCTCGCATTCTCATCAACATATTGTTTTGGTACTTATAATAGAGTACTTTAATAATTTGCAGTGAATATATTAGTCTTAATTAATATACAGGATTGAAATTCCTCAGGATAAATAATTTTCTACTATTAAAAGCTCAAAGTTACCATCAGCTTAATTTGAGATCAGTTTTTCCAGACGTACACACATATATTAATTTATATTTTATCAACATTATGCATTTCAAGATGTACATTAAGTTACAAAGCCTAATTTAATATACTGATGAATTTATATTTCATTAGAGTATAGCGTTATGTTTTTCGGAATTTGTGTGCAAGACATAATGCAAAATACATTTATGAGTGATCAAGATCTGATCAAGTTAGTGCAAGGTTCATTTGCATGTATACCTTAGCATTATGTATTCCATTATTTAGAAATAATATAACATTTAGTAACATCCATATATTGAATTATTTAATACAGAATCAAAAATTAATACAATATAGGCTGTGATATCAAATACAACCAAAAACATTCATATTAGACCCTGTTATATAATTTAAACCAAAATTGCATATTAATAAACTAATCAAATATTTAAAATATATTAAAAATATATATAGAAGTTGAGATTTTAGAATGAGATTCAAGACTGTGTTTGGGGCCGAGATTGGAGATCGAGGTTGGGATTGGGATTCAATGTTGGGGTCAGGATTCAATGTTAGGGTCCAAAATATGAAACTAAGGTCGGGGTCAGGATTTGAGACAAAGGTCTAGGGTTGGGGTCGAAGTTTAGATTAAAAATCGGGGTCGCGGTCTATGTCAAGATCAGGATTTAAGACTAGGGTCAGAATTGTGATTCGAGACCAAGGTCAGAATCAAGATTCGAGTTTGGGATTTGAGATTGAGATCAAGGTCAAGATTTGAGGTCATGGTCAAGGTCGCGATTTGGAACCAGATTTGAGATTGGGGTTGGGGAGAATTGAGACTGAGGTCAGGGTTAAGATTTGGGACCAAAGTTAGGGTCGGGATTTAAGGTCAAGGTTGGGGTTGAGATTTGGGGTCTGGATTCGAAATCAAGATCAAGGTCGAAATTTGGGACCTGAGTTAAGGTTGGTATTTAGGGTCGGGGTTAGGATCAAGATTCAAGACCCGAATCTAACTTCGAATCTTGAAATTTTGACCTGAGTTAAGGCCGAGATTCAGGGTCAGGGTTAGGATCAAGATTCAAGACCCAAATCCAACTTCAAATCTTGATCCCAACCTCAGTCCCAATCTCGATATAAACCCCAGTCCTAAATCCTGACCTCAACATTGGTCCCAAATCTCTATCCTAACCCTAATTACAATCGCAATTCTGACTCTGGTCTCAAATCCTGACTCCGACCCCAATCTTGAATCCTGACCTTAACCATGAATCCTGGCCTCGACCTTGTATCATAAATTTCGACCTTGACCTTGAATCGCAAATCTCAAATCCTGACTCTGAACTTAAATTGTGAATCCTAACCCTAATCCAAGTCACTAATCCTAACCCTGACCCTAATCTCCGTCCCAAGTCTTAACCCTAACTTGACCTTGATCTCGAATCTCGACACCAAACCTTGTCCCAAATCTCAACCCTGAATTGATCCTGAATCTCTATCACAACCCTGGTCTTAAATCCCTTTCTCAAGTATGGTTCTAAATCCCAACTCCGACCTCAGTTTTAAATCTCAATCCCAACCCCAACCCCAGTCTCAAATACTAACCCCGATCTTGGTCCTTAATCCTATCCCTGACCCTACTTCAACCCTGGTCCCAAATCCCCACCCTGATTTTAGTCTCAAATCTTGACCTCAACCCGGTCATAAATTTAGACCTCAAAACTATGACTCAAATTTATTATATTTATAGTTTAAATGCTAAAACAATACAATATGGTGGTAAACAAACATTATGTAGTGTAATACAATATGTTAATATGATGCAAAACCAAACAATGCATTGTATAATGTTAATACAATATCAAATAATACAATACGATACGATGTGCTAAACATGTCCTTAATTAGCATATTAGAGAAATACAACTAGAAATCGTGATCGATCAGAAATTTAGAGAAGCCCAATTTAATTAAAGAAGATATATAACTTCTTTTATTGATCATATATGGTTTCGTCATGCATGTATAAGTACTTACATCTCTTAGAACTTTCTGTTTACAGATTTGTAATTTCCTCAATCTTTTACGTAAGACATTAATAATGGTTTGTGACAGTCTGTTCGAATAACATATATTAACTCCTGGGGAAAAAAAGTAATAGAATTTAACTTAGTTAGCGCTTTTCCATAAAATGTATGAAAAACTAAAATTTAACTTGTTGGGACTCTTCTAATTAAAAATTTTAATATTTTTATGTAATAAAATATGCAGAATTTGTCCCTTTTAATATTTGCAAGTGTGCGCGCGCGCAGCGAAGGAAACCATGAATTCTTGCAAGGCCCATGAATTACAAACAAGATCTTTCAACAAAAATTATGTAATTAACAATAATTTATCTTTGTTTATTCTATTTGTATCTCTCTTTTCTCTTTCGAAATGAAATATTGTAATAGAATTTAATTCCTTTTAAAGTTAAGAATTCTTAAAATTATGAATTAATATAGCAGTATGATTCATTTTGGATTTTATGAGGTTTTAAGTTTACACTATGAGTTTATTAATTTAAAGGTCAAAACTTTGGTATCATTGAAAACTTTTTGAAAATAACATGTAAATATTGGAATTAAAAAATATTTCAGGGGACAAACGGAGAAAATTTGTGAATAAAATTTTGTTCAGAGACTGGAGAGGCAGCTGTGCGTGGTTCTAAGCTAGCTCCACGCATTGATTGTCGTATATATGTAGATCTATTTTACTTTTATTAACTGATTTGAATATTATACAACTGAAATTCCATACCCAAAAATTAATATCACTAATTACCTTAAGCGATATCAGTGGTGAACACTACATTAATTATAGAAGATTAATTGACTCTCACAATATAACACTTAGGGCATATCTTATTGTAATGTTTAACACGGATATGGAACACATACTGTTCTTTTGATAAACTACAAAATCAAGACATCAAACATCTTTTAAGTTAATTATTAATTAATGAGAAAGCTTAAGATTCCCCAAGAGTCCCACATGTGGAGTCCATGCGTGGGACACCACCTCTGTGAGGAGAGGCACAGGAAAGTATTTTCCGGCTAGCTCATCATTGATCGCATTCCTAGACAGTGAAGAGAGAAAGAGAGAGAGAGAGAGATCAGTATGCACTTACATGTAAGGTATGTGGTTACCCATCAAGTCAAACAGTATCGAACAATTTATATGGGTCTCATGTTTGAGCATGTTTCTGGTCATTATGTTTGGAACTTTCTAAAAAATTAAGCTAGATATATCATACATCTCAAATATAATGTATATGTAATCTCAATGACGTTTTTAGGTACCTATGAAAATTGCTATAGAAGGACCTTCTTTAGGTCAACTTGTGTATTGTAAATTCCGAAAAACAACCCTTATACCCTTATAAATTATGTGTTTAAAATCTATGTAGGCAGTTCTAAATTTTGAATCTTTATCTTTCTCATATTTGGTTTTTTCAGCAAAAAAGAACAGTCACAAGGTATGGTCATCCCGTGATCAATAGATTGCAAAAGCCAACTAATTATATAATGCACTCTGCACAACATGCATTTATATCTCACCTACCGCATTTGGTTTTTCTTGCTCTATGCTTTTTTTTTAAGAGTTGAAAATTGATACTTAAGCCAACTGATCCACTCTACATTGCGTGTGGGTCCCACCCACCATTACCCTTTTTTTTTTTTGGCGCCACCAGTGCTATGTATAATTTGATATTGCATCACGTTTGTGATTTTCTTGAGAAATTCTACGCTAGGATGCTCCCACTCTGAGGGTTTTAAACCAAAATTAATTCTAACAATAGTTATAACTTATTTTGTTAAACACTTTAAGTCTAACTACCCAATTACCTTGACATTTATGATATGTGCTTATTTTTTATTTACCTATTAATAGAAGGGAATGCTAGGGAGACCTTTTTTTTAAGCCCACAATTTAATCCAATAGTTTAAAAACTTTAAATCCACCTTAGGTCTTCCTTTACACAACCAACATTAAAATTAAAACTAAAAAACCTAATAATTAGAAAAAAAAAAAAAAAAACAAAACAAAATGTTTGCGTCTGTTCAAAGGGAAGCTCGATGTCGGCAGCTGGGGGCCTCAACAGTGCCAGATCGATGATAATCCAATGGCGGTCAATCGATTATAAAAGGCAAAAGACGACCCAATCTATGATGGTGGTGTTGCGTCTGTGAGGACCCAAAGCCATCTCCTTCACGAGAATCGCGACCTAAGCGATTGGAGATGAAATCACTGCTGGCTTAGTCACACAGTGATCACAGTTGGTGTGACCTAAAGGCTTGACCTCCATCGTGATAGGGTCGCAAAGAATCGCTGCCATTGGTGGGAGCCTTCATTTCCCCAAAGCTCCGCCAAACAAATCTCATCGAATCCATTTTTCCTCCTCGACAAAGAGATAGCTCTTTTAAGCCTCTTTAGTTTCCCCTCCAATGAAACTCTTCCTCTATGATTTGTAAGGCGAAGCATTTTGCGATCCTTCTCCTACTGATTGACCGATGACTCCCTCCCAATGATGGCAGTGCGATAGCGCGGCAGAGAAGGAGATGTTCTTTGGATTTTTTTTTAATAGAGCTTTGGATTTTTTAATATTTAGTTTTTTTTTAATAATTATGGTATTGTTGAGCTTATTTAACTTATGGTAATCTTTTTTGTTTTTGACTATTGGATATTGAACTAAAGCTAAAAAAAGGTCTTTTGATAAGACCTTTTATGGGGTCTTATCATAGCATTCCTGTTAATAAATTATATATTTTCAAACAAAATGTAGTATAATGATGGTCTGTCATAGTTTTAAGAAGGCTAAAATATTAAAAGAAAAAGGTAGACAAAAAAATTCTAACTGATAGTGTATGATGGTTTTTAATAGGGATAAAATTATATAAAAAAATAGATACCCAAAAAATAATTCTCAAAAGAAAAAAATAGATTTCGTCTGAAATGTACAATCTATTTTTTATCGATCCGGTTTTTTCTTTCGATTGTTAATTGCCTCTTTTAATTTGGACTTTCTAACTTGTTGACAAAGGCCATCAATTTTGGAATTGCTTCTCTTAATTATGTCTTGAAGAAAATCAAAAAGGAACATGTAGTAAGTTGGCCCGTCTATGGAATCAAATTCGAGTAAAAGAGAGAGAAAGGGTGATTGGTGAATATATAACATCTCAAAGAAACTTTTCTATTTGCATACTACGAACAAAATTAGTTACATATTGAAAAAGATTAATTATAGGCATATGGCGAGCTAAATACAATGCAGAGGCTTATTAACTATTCTAACTTATAACAACGGCAATTAACCGGCGCCTTTAACGAAATTAGTTGGTTTCAGTAACTCTAACTAATATAAGGTGAACTACTTTGTCTAACATGGCCTATCATGTATCTAAGAAAGCAACTATTTTAGTCTCTAAATAAATTACGGCATAATTTTTTAGAGTAATTATGCATAAAATCCGTATATATATACATATATAAAGCTTGAAATGCTGTATTATAATTATTATTATTGTTATTGTTATTATTATTATGTTGGTTGTATTCTCTTGTTATCGATTCAAAAATATACAATATTGCGTGTGAAAATTACAGGTAATAAGCAATCATACCCTTTTCAACTCACCGTAGCGTTTGGTGATCAGAGATCAAAGGACGTTATCAAGAAAATAAAAGTAATATAAAGGATAGAGCACATTAAGTGAAACTAGTTTTTATTTTGCTTTGATTTGTACACTACGGATGTTATAATAGTATAATCTATCCTCATGTAAGTAAGAATTAAGTTTAATTACAAAATTTTCCCTCTTAACTATAGTTCTTATAGCTATGTATTTTTAATACTTAAAAGATAATATTATTCCCAGATATATAAAATATTTATGAAAAAACTCTTTTTTATAAGTAGTTTTAGCAGAGCTAACATGTGCAATTCAAAAAAAAATAATGAGTGTAGTTTTTATGGTCACGATAACATAAATGATTCTGATTAGGTTTGTCTTTTATATTTTGGATTGCAATGATTGAACTTGTTATTTTATAACACACACATTCAACACACTTGTATATTTCTTTCATTGATTTAATAAATTTGAGTCTCAAATAAAGCGAAAATCAAAATCAGCAAGAATTCAAACCTATTTATGAGCAATATTAGCGTTGGCAAATCCACTGTCCAATTAGAAGACAGAAAGAAGATTTTATTTGAAATAATAAAATAAAAAAAGATATATTGTTCGAGGGACAGGATGATATATCCTTTGGGGAATCATGAATAGCATATCCGTAGGGGCGATCTTTATTTATATTTTTTATTGCTTGCTTTGTTTGCTTTAGCAATAGTACAGTAGTATGTTTGTGTCACAAGGCAAGGTCATTATAAATTCTCAGCTATGACTTTGCTTCTGTTTATGCAGTCTGTACCGTGCAGCTTTCACTCATTATTTCACATCTTTTTTTTTTTTTTTTTTTAAATGTCATTCATTTCATTCAATTTGTTTTTGGCCCTTTTTTTTTTTTTTAAATTGGATTTACTCATTGCATATAAAACAATATGCAGCCATATGAAAACCGATTGAAGTGGTGCATTGAGGGTAATATGTGCTGCTTTTAGCCCATTTTCTTATTCTTGCAATCATTTGGCCGTGGTCTACCTTGTATTCTTCTATATATTTGTTTGTTGTACTAATCAATTATGATCAATTATATATAATGATAGGAGGGAATAAATTACACTCAATTTTTTTTATTCGTGAATCTATATATTTAAAAAAATATATGTCATTAATAAATTAACATTTCACTTAACACATTTACTTGATAAAAAAATTAACAAATAACTGAAAATCCCTAATACCATCCGTTCAATTTATACATATTGTTATTAATGTCATCGCAGATTTATTCCCTTTTTTTTTTAATAAAATGGATCATCCTAATTCCCCACTCAACCCCATAAGAGAAATTTCTTAAGACCATAGATAGAAACAACAAAAGAACCTGACCCACAATTTTGTCTAGTAGCATTTCTAGTGTAAGTCATAATAGCCTAAACCATATTGAACAGGCCTACAAAAGGGCATAATAATAGCCTCACTCTAAATGATAAAAGAGAGTCTTAATAAGTCATCCTCTTGTTGTTATTTATTATCAAAAATGGTGATTTAACGTGTGCTCAACAAATCCATTTTGAACCACTTTTGTGATCAATTATAATCATAGCAGGGAATAAATTATTCTCAATTTTTTATTCATGAATCTATATTATGTTTAAAAAATCATTTATGTTATTAACATGTTAATATCTCATTTAACACGTTAACTTGATAAGAAAATTAATAAATAACTTAAAATACTTAATAGTTTGAACTACAAAAAGTGGTTCAAACTATTTTTGCGACATTATTTTTTTCATGTAATTTAAACGACAAACTGTTTGGGAAAAAAAAAAGTTCAAATTGCAATTACAAAACGTCCTATTATTCGGTCAATAGCTTGCGGGGCCTCGTTAATGATAAGCGCGACCTTCAGTATATTAGAGCAAATTTCTTATAATGCGAAATTTCGCACTTTGTACAACGAAGGTTCTCTGTTGAAGCATATATATTTGTGTGTCATTATGTATGTACATATAAATAAACACACAATTTTTTTAATTGAAAACTGGGGACGGATTTTTAAAATGGCACATCTATATTATAATGTAACTTAATATGATAGGGTAAATTTCACTAATACTCTTTATGTTTTACTAAAATTATACACACATTTTTTTGACCAAATTTAATTACATTGATGATCTCTGATTTTAAAAAAAAAAAATACAAAAAGATCCTCTCTGACCATTACAACAGATTCTGATTTCACCATTAGTTTTGTTTATGTGACAATCCGACTACTCGACCAGGAGCTAAATAAGGCCACGATCAAGAATAAGTATCCTTTTTTAAGGATTGACGATCTTTTCGATCAGCTGAAATGAGTAATGGAATTTTCAAAGATCGATTTATGCTTCAGATATCACCAACTTTGAGTCAAAGAAGAAGATTTTCCAAAGGCAGCATTCCGAACATGTTATGAGCATTATGAGTTTTGCGTAATGTTGTTTGGATTCACCAATGCTCTGACAACATTTATGGATTTGAGGTACAATATGTTTAAGGATTTTTGGGACATTATAGTTTAAAATGCATGAATTAAATGCCCCTATATTAGCCAAAATGTTTTTTAATTAAATATGGTATTAGAAATGGACTTTTTTTCCCTTACCTAACATAAACAAATGACTTTAATTAGATTTTTTTTGCATTTGTAACAATAAATTTCACTCAAATTATAGATAAAAATATTTTTTCTTTTATTTTTTTCTTCAAAAAAACCTCTTTTTAATTGTAATATTATTGAATGATTTAGATTGTAATGTGTGAAAATGCTATTAATATTTTTCATCCACTAAAATATCATAAAATATAAAAACATTTCTAATACAAACTAGCATTATATCATCTAAATCTTTATTTCCATAAAATTAAAAAATTATAATAAAATTTAAAAACAAAAAAGATACTACAAAAAAAATAAAGAGATCAGATATAAAATTTTAAAGCAGTTATTAAAATAATAATAATAAAACTCTCCCTCTATGGCTACACTGCATCGGTGAGAGGGACTGCAACGGCTGGTTGAGGATGTGGGTGATGAAGGTTGGGGGGGGGGGGGGGGGGGGGGGGGGGGGGGGGGGTTGGGGGGGCCTGCCGTGGGGGGTTGGTGGGGCCTGTGTGGTTCCACGATTCATACGTGGTCGATGGGTGGTAAGGAGAAAGAAAGAGGTGGAGGGCTTGGGGCTATGTGATGGCATTGGAGTGTGGGAGGAGAGGGTGGGTTGTTGGGGCCTAGAGGGTGGACAACGGCATGGGAAAGGTGGGAGAGGTGGCAGGTGCGATTGGGTGTGGATGACTGGGGGCAGGGGGACAAACGTGGTTGTTAGATTTTGGCTAGGTATTTATCTTGTGATTTAAGTTTCTTTTGTTAAAGATCAAATGGCTGTAATTTGCCATTTTTAAAATCAATTCCTGAGATTAAGAGGGTATTTTTATCATTTCATATAAAAATTAATGGAGTTAATATATATATATACATACACATACATATATATAGGATTGTGATACAAATCCACCAGCGGATATTTTCTACCCTTACATGGCCTCTAATCAGGGGTATTAATAAGGGTTAATGAGACAATTGTCCAACTACATTTATTGAATTGAAATATGATTCTAATTTGTAAAAATTTTACGAATGTCTCATAATGATATCATTAAAATTATTTATATGTAATTATATAGTATAATATATAATATCATTAAGATAATTACTATATCATAAAAGGTATTTTTAAGATATTTTAAATATTATGTTAGATTGTAATTTCATAACAATAATTTAGACACGTATTGTAATTTTTTCGTATTATAATTATTGAAATGTTAAGTTGTTAGAGGCCCATGTGGCCATATTTGTGAGACATAAATTGAAGGGGAACCGGCTGTTAGCTGTGGAGCGAATGAGTTGACTTTGCAAAGTTGTAATTAAGTGGGAATGAGAGGGGCATTTGAAGGGACAAATTTGTACGGATTGGAATTGAGAAACGACCACGTAATTATCAGTCAATTCAATGTAACCTGGCCTAATCGTGCACGTAACTTTTATTTTGTTTTAATTATTTATAATATTTTAATGTCCATGTCTATCATCTTTCAATAATATTTTATGGAAACAAAGAAGTTGGGTAGTAGGGCATCGTAACTTTTTTTCTTTAATTGTAACCCCAAGTTGATCTCAACGTAAAAAATTGTCAACTTTTTCAAATTTAAAAAGGGGCCATTGTTACCCCAACTTGATCTAAACGTAAGATTATTTTATTTATTTTCCAAATTTAAATAGGTGGCATTATATATGGAATTGTAATTGGTAAATGAAGTTTGGTATGGATAATTAGGTAATGATGGAATGTAATCTATTGGAGCAATTGGAGGGGAGATTGCACCTAAGTTGCATATTTTTTAAAGGCAAGAGTAGATCAGCCTTGGCGGTAATTAGTTTTTGTCAACGAAACTAGGCAGATAAAATTTAAGCTCTTAATACGATGGTGGATATACGTGGTCTACATTGTAGTCATAGCTTTGAAACTCCATGGAGGAGTGAAATTGTTGATAGTTGCTGAAGTCGTTGCTTTCCATCGATTGAATTGAAGGCCTGTAGACATCTTCACTTTCGGAGTGATGGTCGTTGTACTGTTGTGAAGGATACGTTCATTGTCCTTGGCTTGCCATTGGCGTTTGATGCAACCCTTGTATTGTTGAAGTGGATGCATTACCTACACCCTTAATCGTCCAGGTTTTCTTAAGGCAGGTCTGTCCGTTGTGACCATAACCCTAGCAACTAGCAATGATTTCAGTATGCAAAAGAACAAGACCAAAAACGATTAGCTTTCGGAAAATTTTAAAAAATTAAATTAGTTCTACCACACAGGGGATTACTCTTAATTGATTATCATAAAAAGAAAAAAGCCCTAAAATTAATCATTTTTTGGTATAAAAAAATAAATCAATTAGAACAGGACCCAAAAAAAAAAAAGGGGGACGAAACCACAACAAATAAAGCTAGTAAAGGGGCCTACCTCGATGACTACACTTGAAGACGTTGTGATGATCCCTTCCAATAGAGTCGCCGACGGTACAACCGCAGGAACAAAAGGCCGGCGTATGGACCTACAACTGCTCCTTGAGGGAGAAACTATTCGAAAGACGAAATGATGCTTAGTACATGGTCCTTAACTAGACAATTTTTTTTTTCCTTTTAAAAAGGATGAGACGTAAAGTCGTTTCTCATGAATAATTAACTGGAAACCGGCACATACAGGTAACAATATTGGGCTTCTACCCTGCATTAAGCATTCCCCCATCAGTTTTGGGCCAATAGATTTTGTCTTGGACGGCCAGGATGAAATGAAGGGTACATATAACATTACACACGCTCGGTAAATTTCAAAATTAGGATAGGCGCTGTTTTTTTTTTTTTTTTTTTTGCTGAAAAGGTGCGTAAGTGCTTTTATCTTTGGAGGAAATTTAGACGAACGTAATATGATTTTTGGATTAGTGGCTTGAACTGTGTAAGTTTAAACTGAAAATAATGCATATAACAATTCTAATTTTATAATATATATATATATATATATATACACTGTGATAAACCAAACATCACATGATTATTACTGCTTCTAATTATACACCACCGTAAACAATTCTAATTCTATAATATATATGTATATATATGCTCTTCAAACGGAAATTCTTTATATTCGAACCGATAGACCAAACATGAGATTATTACTGCTTCTAATTATACACCGCCGTGGCTTTTCTTTTTATGCTACAAGAAAAACTACATTTAACAACATTTTATTTACAACATGTAGTTTTTAAATGTCGTTAAAAAGTACATAAACGATATCTCCAACAAAGAAATATTTGAAACAATAATTAACGACATCTATATAGATGCCGCATTAAAAGTCTCTTTTTAACGACAATAGTTTAGTATCGTTAAATTATTTAACGACAAGTAAGAGATGTCGTCAAAGCCTTGAAGATTTCACGACATCCCTTATAAAACGACATCTTGACCAATGTCATCTATAAGGGGTGTCGTCGAATCTCCAAGGCTTTGACGACATCTCCTACTTGTCATTAAATAATTTAATGACACTAAACTATTGTCGTTAAAAGGAGACCTTTAATACGATGTTTATATAGATGTCGTTAATTATTGTTTCAAATGTCGTTAATTATACGTGAATTTATTGAAACTCTCAAATTAAAAGATCTAAAAAAGTGAAAGACTTTTCACTAAAACCAGATATTTACGTTGTTCTTAATTATTATAAAAATGACAATTAGGTGATCTATGAATGACGATATACAATCATATACATTGTGAATAAATATTGTTTCCAGCAGAAATATTTTATATCTTTCATAAAAAAAAAAAAAAAAAAAAAAGGAGTATAGTTTACGCGTAGATCTCTGTGGGTGTTATCCTTGTGGTGGGTCCTATATGGTCCCATAATTAAAACAGACCACTACCACCCATTATTTGTTTTCCGTTGTAAATTTGGCCTCTCACGTCGCAAGTCTCATGATATTGTCGCTATCACCCTTTGCTGTGTATTCAGGTTATTGTCACTCAAGGAAAAACCATATTAGTCACTCATTGAAAATTAATCACTTGAAAATATCAGCTAGTATGTCTAGCTATGTCTATTTATAGAGAAAGGTGCGTGTGTATACACACACTAAAGCATATAAACAGAGTGTGTATATATATCTTCTGTGTCTCATAATTAGCGAGAGAGAGAAAAAATGGAAGCCCTTGGAGTGCAAAGCCATGAAAATGAAGCTCATAAGAAAAATTATAAGCTCTCTTCATCAAAAACTACAACCATAGGAAATCATGATCAAGCTCAAGGACAAAATGGTTCTAAACGAGGAGGCTGGATTACCTTTCCCTTCATTTTAGGTACTCTCCTAACAATTATTTCTCAATTATCCTCCTTTATTTGATCATTTCTCAATTTGTCCGTGTCATCCTTGCGCCAGGATCATGCTAATTTTTTCTGTATTTTTCATTAATCCCCCTTCTTTTGTTACCTTTTTCTCCTTGTTTATTATATTATATATGTTGTACATGTGTGTATATATGTGTGTTAGTTGATGGGGTTAATATGTAACATTTTAATGTTTTTTGTTGGTTTTTGGAATAGGAAATCTGGCGGGCCTTTCAGTGGCGGCCGGGGGATGGGGAGCGAATTGGATAGTGTTTCTGATAACCAAATTCAACATTGGGAGCATAGCCGCTACGAAGATCAACAACGTCGGCTTTGGCTTCGTCAATCTCTTTCCAATCGCCGGCGCCATCATTGCCGACACCTTCACTGGAAACTTCACCGTCGTCAGCATTTCTTCCTTCATCGCTTTGATAGTAAGTAATTATTAACAACATGATTTTAAGCTTTCTGCTTTTGCCATGTACTTACCAATTTTTGTAGCCACTTTAAGAAGAACAAAATAATTCGTCCCTCCGTCTTGATGCTTGAAAAACACTCAATAATCTCTCTCTCTCTCCCTCTCTCCGTCTCTCTCTCTCTCTTTTCCTTTTCAGAAAAGGTCTATTCCTCCAAGTTTTGAAAAAGAACAACCTTTTCTTGTATAATATACACTTATGTAATGTTATATAAATTTTTAGGCATGTGATATAAAATAGAAAGAAAAAATTAGAGGAGCATTTTAGTCTACTTTTATCAATACAATTTTGTTGGGTAAATAATGTGAATAATTACTGATTCTAATTTATGTCTGGCGTTGTCCCTCTCCGTTCATTAATAAACAATATATTAAGAAAATAGATTTCAATCACAGATCTGAAAAAGATTCTATTTATTTGTTATATGTTTATTTCGCATTTAATATAATTTTGATCAAATCTAACATTTGGAAACATGTACGTCCACAAAATTAAAGTCATTGTTAAGGGAAAAAATTCTTGTAACTACTTGCTCAACTTTTTTCAGGGCATGACAATGACAACCCTAATAGCCGGAATCCATTCCCTAAAACCTTCACCATGTGAGACCGGCTCAACGACATCCTGCGAAAGTCCGACAAAGCTTCAATATCTTTTCCTCTACGCAGCAATGGGGTTAACCACAGTGGGACTGGGCGGCTCTCGCTTCACCAATGCCACAATGGGAGCCGATCAGTTCGACAAAACCGACCACCGGGGAACTTTCTTCAACTGGTATTTCGTTGTCTTGTATGTTGGAAACGCCATCAGCTTTGTCGCAATTGTCTACATCCAGGATAATGTTGGGTGGGGAATAGGGTTTGGAATTTGCCTCATCACGATCGCGATAGGGATAGTTTTGCTTCTGCTTGGAAAACCCTTCTATCGTCTTGTCAAACCCAAGGGAAGCCCCTTCGTCAGCATTGCACGAGTTGTCGTCGCAGCCATTAGGAAAAGGAATGTGTCGCCTGCAAGTTTGGAGAGCTTGGATTACTGTTATGGAACTTCTGGGATGTCAAAAATGGTTCAAAGCACACCAAGTAAAAGTTTCAGGTACTTGTGTATAATATGTTTTTTCTTTCTTTTTTTATTTAATACAATATTTTGCTGTACTTGTATTGTATAGAATTATTGATGTAAAAAAACCCAAATGTCATGTGATAAACAATTGATAAGTTAATGACACTTAATACACAGCTAGTTATACATAAGATTGGTAGAAGGTCTCATGATATGTTGCTAATTATGTCTCTATTTGTCAAGTAATAATATTACCAGTATTTAATTGCTTATTTGACCATAAATGGGACAAACAGTTTGGTAGAGGCAGATTTTTCTTTTTCTTTTTTTTTTTTTTGGTGGGAAGAGGCTGGTAGGTATTGATGCAGTACCTTAGACGTTTTTTGTGTTTTTGGAAAGAGTTGAAAATAAAGTCTGAGATAGATGACTATAATTATTGCTAGTGATCATTTTTCGATTGCTCCTTTCACTCATTCTTTATTTTCTTAATTCAAAACTAACAGTTCTCAGATTCTAGTTTGAGCTTTCCACCTTTTTTTAATTCTTGCAGTGAGATGTTAATTCTATATTAATAAATAAATTTTATTGTAAATTCTATTTTTTTAGTTTATTAATTATTACAACTAATCTGAAATATTGTCATTTGTTACAATTACTTTTAGAAAGCTGCTAGGTGCTACAATTTCTGGAATTTTTTATAAGAAACTTTGAGATGAGTAATTATTTATAAAGTTGGGTCATGTATTGTTGTGAAAGAAAATATATTTTGTTTCTCTATTAATGAGATCGGATTAGGAACAAGGATAAAAAGTGAAATTTTTCTCAATATGCAAGAGACACGTTTTCATGGATAATTTTATTCATGCGGTTGATATCATCTCTCAACTTTCATTTGTATTCTAGCTGGAAACCCATTTTTACAGGCATTATCCATCTTTCAGGCTTTGCTAAAGGCACATCCTGAAAATGATTGCTTGACGTTACGGCAAATTTAAATCTCTTGAAAATCATTTGTTATCTATACTGTATAATGAACACTACAATCTTGTCGATACCTTGTTGCTCCACTTTGAAGCAATGTTATTTTAAATTATTAAATATGAGTAATATTATAATATTATATTCAAGACACTCCCTTCAATGATATATATATATATATATATGTTTGACCTGCGGTGGCCTGGTAATTAGTCAACTCTCCTTTCACCTAAAATTGACAATTTGGGGGTGGCGCAGCAGTCTTATCATTATTTTTTTAATGGACTCAAATTATCTTAAATGGTTATTCAATCGGATTTTGCTATATTATATAACGTAGAAGCATGAAAATTCCAATTAAAGAACATTTCTAATTTGTTAATGAGGTCGAAAAGTATAATTAGTTACACATCATTTTAAACGTTAAAATTAGATATGATTTCAATATTTTTAGTTAGCTGTGTGGGTATTTTATATGCTGTGTTAGATTTGATATCTCCCTCTATATATTCGAATAAAACCTTTGTTTACCTTTTTCGTTTGATTGCTTTCATATAAATGGAATTACTCATTTTTATTTTACATATAAAATTGTACTTGTTTGTTGCCTGGTTGTTGTCTCTTTAATTATTAATCAGCGCACGCATCTTCTGTATATACAGATTCTTGAATCGTGCAGCGTTGAAAACTGAAAACGACAGGCAATCCGACGGCTCATACCCAAAATCTTGGAGCCTTTGTACGGTGGAGGAAGTGGAAGACCTCAAAACGATCATGAAAATCCTTCCACTATGGTCAACAGGCATTCTCTTGAGCATCACCATCGCCATAGTCAACAGCCTGGCAACCGTCCAAGCCCTAACCATGGACAGGAAACTGGGGTCCATCAAAATCCCAGCTGGGACTTTCCTAGTCTTCAGCCTCATGTCCAGTGCTGTCTCGATCTTCGTCATCGACCGGTTTCTCCTCCCAACGTGTCGAAAACTCATCGGTCGCCCCATAACACTCCTCCAAAGAATAGGAATAGGGCATGTCGTCAACACCATTGGGTTGGTGGGGTCCGCCCTAATTGAAGCGAGACGGCTCCACCTGGCTCGATCCGAGGGGCTAACCCATCAGCCCGGTTCGGTTGTGTCCATGTCGGCCTTGTGGCTAGTGGTGAACCTAGCCATTATGGGGTTTGGTGAAGGGTTTCAATTTCCGGGACAACTTGCATTGTACTACCAAGACTTCCCTGAATCATTGAAAAGCACGTCGACGGCTATGATATCGCTCTGGATCGGATTAGGGTATTATCTAAGCTCGGCGGTGATGGATTTTGTTGACCGGACGACCGGTTGGCTGCCTGAGAACATAAACGAGGGGAGAGTGGACAATGTGTATTGGTTGTGTGCGGTGATTGGTGTGATGAATTTCGGGTACTATTTGGTTTGTGCTTGGATGTACAAGTACCAACGAGACCAACATGCTGATCATGATGGTGATCAGTAACCTTCTCAATTTGGTCTCTAGTTAAGTTTCTAACTAATTAAGTTTGATAAATCACCACACAGAAAAACAAAAAAGAAGAAGATAGCCAGATGAATAATGCAATTTATAAGTAATACATATGGATGCGCTTTGGAGGTAGTTCTTCATATTGGTCTCCTTTCGTTTCTCTGATCTTCTCTCTCTTGTTTTTTTAACTTGAAAGCCTTTCAATTGTAACCGTGTTCGACTATTTCTATAGCTAGTGTGATGGTTTTCTGACTACATCTGGTTTTAAACATATTCAGTCCTTTGTGCTGGCTTAATAATTAATTATTATGTATGTTTCTTCCTTTCCCCTAATAAACTAATTGGTTCATTCTAAAACAAAAACTAGCTAATTAATTGATTAGAATTATGAAACAAGAAAATATGATATGTTCCAACTTTGTCCTGAATATTTCACAACATACTACCTAGCAAACACTATGCGTACCCATAAAAAGGTGAAGGATTTTTTTTTTTTTGAGCTAAATCCTAAAAAAGTTGGAGTTAAATGTTAACGCAGATTAAGAATATAAATTATGCATCAAAATTTCTTGTTACATGTTTAATTAGAGAATTAATTTTTATAACGAAGCTCCAGAAAAAGGAAAAACATTAATACTTTGTTCGAAATCTTTTAAAATGATTTTTATTTTTAATTCTTTCTAATCACAAATTCACAGTGGACGTAGCCATGGAGGAGTCCACAGCACTAGGAAAAAAGCAAATAAGTAAGAACCTGAATAACTGCATAATCTGAAGGCAAATGTTTTGGCCAAAACTGTAAAATGACATAAAAATGCATAAAAAATTCTTGACAGTTTAAAAAGCCTTTAGCATGAGCTGAACGTTTAGGTCTCTCAAAATGCAAACATATATGGCTTTCCATATTACATAGATGAGAACACGGAACAAAATGATACCAAGTTTTCCTCAGACAGTCAATATTTACTTGGTGAATTTCCTATTAATGGAAACTTTAAACACAACTTGGTTAGTCTTAATCAGCTCAAAAATACATTTATCTCCTGGTGACAGAGAGTTCTCCTTTGCAAATGCAGACCATCCACCTGAGAACATATAAGTAGCAGCCGGTGGATAAACCAATAACTTGACAGGCCAAGGCCTCTCCCCTACCTGCAGAAGAGTATCAGTGTGCGATTTTTCCCTCAAATAACTCCTCGCGAAATTAACCAGCAGATACTGCAGATATATCAAAAACATCGAAAGGCATTTGTACAAAGATTTTGTTAATCAATAACGGGTTCATGTACTAAATTCAAGGCAAAATGAATTTGTACCTGTAGCTTTTTTTTTTTTTTTTTTGAACAATATTTATTTATTCTTACCAATGCATTCCTTCCCAGTTGGCCTTGTGCAAGATATATTTTGAAATAGAGAATTTTCGAACAGAATTTGCTGCTGGCAGCTTTGGAAGCTCTCCGACCCGGCATGAAGATGAAGGCTTCTCAATGGCTTGGCCTCTAGAACCATTCTCACCAGCTGAAAACCGTGCATAAGTAACTAATTTACTACACCAACGACCATCATATGAATAAATTTTTATGGACAAAAAAAGGTTCCTAATTACCTGGGGGCTGGTGCCTTCACAATGGAAACTTTAAATAACATGCCATTGCCTTGTATTAGCTCAAAGGTGCATATATCGCCTTCTTCCAAACTATTGTCGTGTGCAAATGCATTCCATCCACGACAGAACTCAGTTTCGAATTTGTTGAATGATCTGTCTCTTACTCTGTATAGGACTGGCCAAGATCTACCATCTGAAACCTCAAGTATGGTATCGACTTCCTTCTTATTAATGTATGTCTTTGCAAAGTTGCATGGGATATGCTTCGGCCAAATGAAAATAGAAAGAATCAAAACTGAAACCTTTGCAAGCAAAGGAGAATGAACTAAACAACTTAATTAGACTGGAAACTTAGAAAACTGCGCTTATAAGGTACAGATGAAGCTGGCAAAGCGACAGTGAAGATTGGATTTTGAGATCGAAAACCGCTAGCTCTTTCAAGATCAGCTCTAGCTTTCTTGTCGACAGTGTTACGAGGTTCTATTTACTTGAAATTAGGCGTCCCCTTGGCCCTGCTTCAAATGTTGCAGATATAAGTAAAAGAGGAATGATCACACAACTAAAATTCTAAAATATCTAGATTTCATGCTTACCTGGTAACAAGGTGGAATTCGCTATTCGATTTTCGCAGAAAATGGCAACTTCAAATAAGATCCGAATTCTCTAAGTCAGAACAAAGACACAAACATCACCGACTTTTAAATTGTTGTCCGAGCAAACTCCCTCCAACCAGTCTCAAACCTAGCTCTTGGATAGTAACTCCAAACTTCACTGACCAAGTCCTGTTATGATCCGTTGTTTTAAGAATCACTTCAACACCCCTACTCAGATACTTTCTCGCGAAGAGACATGGGAAATTCTTAAGTGGAAACAAAAGCAAATTAAAACAAAAAGAACAGGAAAAAGAATTAGGCAAAGAAAAAAGAGATTAATAATGAGACAGTTATGAGAAAAATGAACACACAATATCAGCTTACCATTAAATACTTGGCTTGGACAAAGGATGGTTGCATGACAACCATAAAAAAAGGGATGTTTCGATTTGAAACTACTAGCTCTTTTAAGTGCTTGAGCCTTTTCTTTTTCAGTCAAACGCTTCCTCCTTGTAATAACATCCTCAGATTTCCTCCATTTTAGTGGACTAATATTAGTGGCTTTCTCTCCACCATTTTCTGATTTATCAGGAGAAATATCAAACATCACTTCAAAAACCAAAAGCATTTCAGATATATGCATCTCTTTTCTTTTTTTTTTTTCGCCCATTAACAAAACTAACCACGATTTATGTATCTATATATATATATATATATATATATAAAATTTCATGATCAAGTTAGAAAGTCAATGAGTACCTTTTGGTCTAGGATGAGGTTCGTTCATGTAGCTTTGAGTTTTACCAAAAGGACTGGGTCTCCTTCTCTTGTGGGGCCCAGAAAACTATGATGCTGATCAACGTCATGGTTCTCATGAAAACGGTACTTGGAATTAGAGGGATGATGATTGGATTCTATCTCTGTCTGAGTCAAATATCAAAACACTGAATTAAAAATTCCCTTCGAATCCAAAAACTAACAAATTCCCACGAACTAGAGTACAATAATCTCTAAACTCTTTCCAACCCTTGTCCATCCACACCTTCCCGTCATCGCATTTTGTCAGTCCTACCTCCCATCTTAATGAACCACAATATGGAAGCTTAAGAAATACGTGATTTGGTAAAGTGCCTGGTCTCCGTAATTTGCTCACAATTCTTCTTGGAATTTGCTGCACACTGCAAGAATACAAAAATATTATTCTGCAAAAGTATAGTGTATATGTTAAAATTTGTGAAGAAAATATTTTATATATATATATATATATGTATATGTATATGTGTGCGCGTGCACACACGCTTAAAAGCGTGTGTTAGGACAAAATATTGTTATAAAAATTTTAATGATTCAAGATCATTTATGTCAAATCATCGAAATAATTAATAAGATACGGAAGTTAACCTAAATCCATAGATAGAATATGATTTCTAAGTCTGTACATAAGTGACAGAAAGATAACGTACTGACTTGGAGACCATAACCCTTTTATATAAATGCTAACCCTAATAGTTATCTTTAATTCTCAATTTAGCTCATCATAAAATCAATAATTATAGTTTGGTGTCTACACATAGGAGACCCCCACTAAATAATACATTAAAAGCTCAAAACCTATATTAATTACTTTATTTAGTCTAATCGTATCTGATAGTTTTTAATACATATTTATTTAATATATTAGTCCATATATATTAGATTTATTTTAACAATCTTTTATTTAGGCTATATATGAAACTTTATAAATATGAATTATTTCTTATGAATTTTGCTATCAAAACCTTATGCATCTAAACAATCTTGTTCGTTAACCATATCAATATAGGACCAAAATGACCTTTATTATATTTGTCGTAACTAGACCCATCAATTATCATATATATCAATACAACTAATGACAAAGATCAAGCATAGATGTGTAGCATGCAAATTTCATGCAATGTGATCTTAACATGGCTATTTCTAACTGGTTCACCTTAAAAAGCGAGATCAAACTACACCAAAACCAGAGTGTGAACAAACCAAAAACTTTATTTATGTAGAAAATAACCTTAAAATATCCATAAATTGAAATAACTGAAAATATCCATATTAGAAAAGCATCTAAAATTACAAACTCTCGCTAAAACTAAATATTCTAAAATGATATCACACCAAACAAGTAGTATGCTCATGAAATATTTTGAGTGGCAATCCCTTAGTAAGCATATTTGCAATTATGGAGTTTGTACCGATGTACTTTGTAGACAACTGTCTATTCTGATCTCTTTATTTTACAATAAGGAACATGATGTCTATATGCTTTGCCTTCGTCGAGCTCTTATTGTTGTTGAAATATAGAACTGTCAACTTGTTGTCACAAAATAACTTCAGTGGTCTTTGAATATTGTCCATTGTGCATAGCCCCATAACAAAATTTCAGAGCCATATTTAATGATTGGACGCCTCATAACATGTTATGAACTCTGCCTCCATGGTAGATGATACTATGAGAGACTGTTTAGCACTCTTCCAAGAAACAGCACCTCCAGCTAGAAGGTAGACATAATCCGACATAAATTTCATACTATCTTGACATCTAGTATAATCAGAGTTAGTATACCTAATGATCTGAAGCTATTCTGACCTCTGATACATGAGCATGTAATTCTTTGTTCTCTGTAAATACCTCAAAACTCATTTGGCTGCTATCTAGTGATTCTTTCCAAGATTGCTTAAGTACATGCCCAATATCCCTATAACGTACACAATATCTGAATGTGTACAAACTTGAGCATATATCAGACTTCCTATTGCTGACGCATAAGGAATCTTCTGCATTTCTTAAATCTCAAAATCATTCTTAGAGCACTGATTAAGACTAAACTTATTTCCCTTAGCCACAGGGGTCATATCTCTTGAGAACCTTTTCAATATAGCCCTTTGTGATAATCTAAGAATACCCCAAGTGCGATCCCGGTATATCTCAAAACCCAACACAAAAGAGGCATCACCATGATCCTTCATCTCAAATTTCTTTGATAGAAATCTCTTAGTTTTGTGCAACAAGCCTATATCACTACTGGTAAGCAAAATGTCGTCGACATATAAAATCAAAAAAATATACTTACTCCCATTGAACTTGTGGTATATACAATCATCGACCCATTCATCTCAAAACCGAACGAGATAATAACCTGATGAAATTTGTAATACTACTGACCAGAGCCTGCTTAAGCCCATAGATGGATTTCTTTAACTTGCAAACCATCTTCTTTGCATCTCCTAATACAAATTTTTCCGCTTGCACCATATGGATTGTTTCAGCAATGTTGCCATTGAGAAACGCAGTCTTAACATTCAATTGATGACGCTCAAGATCAAAATGCACCACTAATGCCATTATAGTCCTAAAAAACTCTTTCAAAGAAACCTAAGAGTAAATCTCTTTATAATCGATACTCTCTTTTTGTGTAAAGCTTTTAGCTATTAGACGAGCCTTATACCTTTTCACATCACCTTTCGAATCCATCTTGGTCTTAAATATCCATTTGCAACAAATAGGTTTTGCTCCTTCAGGCAATGGGACAAGATCTCAAACATCATTTTCCATTCATGGACTTTATCTCCTCATTCATGGCTTCAATCCACTCTTGAGATCTAAAGCTTTCCATAGCTTGACAAAAGTTGATTAGATCATCTTCCACCATACCAATGTCACACTTATGTTCTTGGAGAAACACAATGTAATCATCTAGCACCGCACTTCTCCTTGCTCTAGTGGATCTCATTAATGGCAAGGTTCTTAAGGTGGTGGAGTTTTTTTTTTTAGAACAATTTTTGGAATAAAAGGTTCTCCGACATTATCTTAATTTGGGTCAGCTTCTTCACCAATGCCAAGAATAGGAGCCTGATCAATGTCAACAACAACTATAGGAATATTTACATATTCCTCTTCAAATACAAAGTCCCTAACCTTATCTCTCCTTGCAAACTTGACATCCTCAAAGAACTGGGTGTTTCCCATCTTAAAATCAACTTAATCGCGGGATCATAAAACTTGTATCCCTTGGATCTTTCAAAGTATCCAATAAAATAACAACTTACCTTCCTTATGTCCAGTTTCTTTTCATTAGGCTTATAAGGCCTTGCCTTAGCTGGACATCTCCTAACATACAAATGCTTTAAATTAGGCTTTTTGCCTGTCCAAAGTTTGTAAGGGTTTTCGCAATTGCTTTACTTAGAACTCTATTAAGGATATATGTTGTAGTCTTAAATGCTTCTCCCTAGAGTGATTCTAGTAAAGTAGAATTAAAGATCATACTCCTCACCAAGTTTTTAAGTGTCCTGTTTTGTCTTTCAATAACACCATTCATAGTGGGCCAACTTGGCATGGTGTACTATAGGACGATACCACATTCCTCTAAGAATTTAGCAAACAGTCCTGGACATTGTTTACATGAACCATCATATCTGCCATAGAATGCACCACCACAATCAGATCTGACGCTTCTAATCTTTTTACTAAATTGGTTAATATGACCTAATCTCTTGTGCCATAACGCAGATGAATTCTCATTGGTTAATTTTCTCTTTATACCTCAAATATTTAATTGCAGGGATTCATTAAATGAAGCAATTGTATCAATCAAATAAAGATTATCATAACCTGATAAATAACCAAAACCAACCATTTTTGAATCATGAAACAAAATGAGTTTTCCATTTTCAAATGAACAAGAATAACTAGATGTGTCCAAAGCAAAAATAGAAATCAAATTCCTTCCAAAAGATGCTACAATAAATGTTTCATCAATATCCAAATAAAATCCAGTCTTTAACAATAATCTAAATTTTTCAATTGCTTAAACTTCAACCTTCTTGCCATCGTCCACATAGATGTATTTTTCATCATCATGTGGCTTTTGGCATCTCAAACAACCCTACATAGATACACAAATGTAAGTTATTGCACCAAAATCTATCCACCAATTATGTTTTGGCACCAAGGGTAAATTAACCTCAGAGTAAACCAAATTAAGAAGCATACCTTTCTTAGCACACCAAGTATGGTAGTTAGTGCAATGTTTCTTCTTATGTCCTGCAGCTCCACAAAAGAAACAACATTTGTCTTCTAGATCATCCGGTCTCTTTTGTTGTTTCTTTTGAGGTGCCATAACTGTAGCTTCCTTATCCTTCTTTCTTTTCTTCCCTTTATCCTTGGAAGTTTTAACCAAATTAGCACTTTTTGTCTTTTCTTGCCTCAACCTTTCCTCTTCTTGCACACAATGTGAGATGATCTCATTAAGAGGCCAAGTCTCTTTTTGCTAGTTATAGCTCACCTTGAACTGAATGAATTGTGTGAGGAGAGATATAAGAACCAAATGCACTTATAAGTCCTCAAAAAGGTTAAGCTTAAGTGCTGCCAATTTTGAAGCAAGATGAGACATCTCTATAATGTATTCCCTAATGTTCCCCTTGCCTCTGTATCTCATTGAAATGAGATGAGGCTTGCTAAAAGTATACTTGTTTCAGCCTTTTCATTTTTGACAAATCTCTTCTCAATGTTCTCGAGGAACTCTTTGGCTATCTTTATCTTTTCCAATATAATGCCCTTGAATGCTTCTGGAATGGCCTTCTTTATGATCATCAAACAAATATGATTTGACTTCTCTTACCTTTTCATGCCCCTCTTTTCATCAAAGGAATTTTTACCTGTAAGAGGTGCAGGAGAAGGACCTTTAACGCATGTAACACCCCTATGTGGGGGTTAGCAGTATTGAATAAATAAAAATAAACTTAGATTCAATATTATTTAAATCCATTAAACAATGTCCATGGGTCTTTAAACAAAAATAAAAATAAAAATAAACATTTAAAATACAAACCACAGTTTTTGGTATAGCACTAAATATTTAAAATACAGTCATCATCACTATAGTATAATTCTTAAATAACTTAACACAGCCATCACAAAAGAAATACGAATCTTACATAATCTAGACGAGTTACAATTAAACAAAGATATTCCAAAACAAAATCAACAGTGTTGTTGTTGCCTATTCGTCGTCAGATAAGTTACACTGAGTTCCACCTGAGAGATGTAAATATGATAGGGATGAGCATCGACATACCCAGTAGGAAAATTCATTACTCACCTTAAGGTTTTATTCATTACCACATTAAAACTGCATGGTTAGTTAATTTACATCATATACCAGATTATGAGGTTTAGTATGATCATATCTTGTGGATACCATAGTTAACTATTACCAAGTTTCACAATTATACATTTATACAAATATTACAATTCATCATTTTTTCTAGGTATCCATATTAAATAAAGTAACACTCAACTTATCGAAACCCAAATGGGCATGCTTGGCCACCCTCCAAACATTTCGAAGGTATTCCGATGAGGGGACATCAAGCCCCGAGTCCTCATCAAGTCGATTCATGTACAGTGTGTTCTTGGACTTTTGACCCAAGGAAGCGTCATCACCTTCCCCCTATTTTATCTTGTAGGGTAATCGTGCCCAAGAACGTAACCGTCGTCCTCTTCACGTCTCACCATTTCTCAATGTTTAATTATTATTTAAAGAGTCAATTTTCCTAACCATGCTTCCCAACTTATAACAACATATGTTAATTCATTATGTTCCTCGCTAATCAATACAGGATGAGTTCATATCATAGTTTCATATGTGATTCTCATATAATAGCAGTTCAACATAGATACATATATCTTGTGATAAAACAATCAATTTTAATTCCATAAAACCTCACAAAAGATTAGTAATAGAATTCCTACCTTCCAAGCTTATCAACAATCCTTTAATCTCGAGATTTAATTAATGTAAGCTCCACACACTCTTGATCCTAAGGTGTGCATAAGGACAATTAAAACTAAAGTACAACATATAACCACATCCATAAATGAATTAAGTGTAAATCTATATATTTGAGTCTCTAATAAGATTCATAAATCACTTAGGATGGTTTTAGAAAGGTTGCAAGATATTCAGGGATTAAAAGGTGAGAAAAGTTAGGTTCACTATCTACAATTAGCACATGGGTTATTGGGTGGTTTACTTAAGGTAGACGGGTGGTATATTGCCACTGGTAGGTATACTAGTTTCCAACCTGAAAATTAAAAAATTCATAGAAAATAAAATATAACTCCGATTTAGGCTCATGATAGCTCGTTGGAAAGCTTAGAATGTCTACTTTTAAAATATGTAAACTAATTTACAAAATTCATTTTTATCTAATCCCAAAATTTCAAAAAAGAGCTACTGTCTATAGAGATAATACAAGGTTTTATGGAATGTTAAGTTTTTCTTAAACCCAAAGCATATTATTCTTATTCAAAATTCCAAAACCATTCCAAAATAAGCAGCATGCATTATATAATCATAATAAATATATTCTCATAAGTTTTATATCAAAATCATCAAACTATATCTCTAGCCTTTCTTGCAAATAATGAGGAAAACATGCATTAAATATGAAGAAAATACATACTA
>CAMOHE010055658.1:5252-15525 GCA_946598075.1 Artocarpus hirsutus
GATTCTATCTCTAGGCCATTGAGAATTTTCTATGACAATTCAGCTACTGTTTTTATGGCTAGAAACAACAAGAGCGGTAGTCGAAGTAAACACATCGACATTAAGTATCTAACCATAAGGGAGCGTGTTAAGGATAAAGCAGTGGTCATTGAACATATAAGCACTAAATTAATGATTGTCGATCCCTTAACTAAAGGCATGCCACCAGTAAAATTTAGGGATCATGTGGAAAGAATGGGACTTGGTTCTCTTATGTAATTTGTTGTACTTTATTGTAAAACTCTATATTTATGATATTTTCTCATTTATTTTCAGTTATGTGCACAAATTCATTTAAGAGAAATATCACTAAAGTTTGGACCTAGAATAAACATAGGGTTTATTCATTAAGTTATATGGCAGTTCTTGAGAGAAAAAATATATTGTAATACATGGAAGATAATACTCGTCATTTAGAGGACCTATCACCATGATTCATGTGTTTTGTTTCTTATTGTAGTAATTGATGTAATATATGGGCCAAGTGGGAGAATGTTATAATTCTAATTTTGGCCCACGTGTTGTTTTTGTGAAACAAAAAAAAAAAAACCAACTTCAACTGTAAATAACTGCCTCTCTTCCTCAACCATGTGATGGTCACGGTTATAAATATTTTGGATCCCTGAGCATATGACATAGAAAAATACACACCATCTAAGATTGTTGAGAGTGCTCAGAATAATTTCCAAGGATACAGTGTTGTAATTGTTGCAATTCGGGCAAAAAACTTGCAGAGTACAAAATAATGGCAAGAGGTAACATTACACAATCCAATTTACTTCCGTTACGTTATGGTTATAATATGTATAACATGAATGTGATTCGGCCAATTGATCAACCACCAATTAGGCCAAGCCCTATTTATGCCAGCCATGGCGGTTGGTCTTCGACGACGTCGACGGGCAACTGCGTCGGGAAACTTGGCATGCCGACAAATAGCATCGCCGAGGCTGTAGATTACCTGAAAGGAGCTGGTACTAGGACCGAACCTGCGAAGCCGTATGGCACCGAATCTGTTAAACCGTACTTATGGATCAGATTATAAGAGCAGTGATCCTATGAAGCCGTATGGTTATGGATCAGACATGAAGAACACTGGACCCGTAAAGCCGTACGGCACTTACAGATCAGATCAGAAGACCACTGACTCGTGTAGCCGTACGGTAGTTATGGATCCGACGTGAAGCCCGCCGAGCCCGTGAAGCCGTACAGCACTTACGGATCGGACTGGAGGAGTGCTGGTCTGTGAAGCTGTATGGCTCTTATGGATCGGACGTGAAGAACATTGAATCCATGAAGCTGCACGGTACTTACAGATTGGATTTTAAGAGCACTGAATCTGCCAAGCCGTACGGAACCTACATATCAGATTGGAAGAGCACTATTGATCAAGCTGCGAAGCCGTCCGGACGACAGTACCCGATCAAAAGTACTACTGGTCAGCCGGTGATCGACTGCAACGAGGCTGCATGGAAGTACAACGGCACGGTCATTCGAAGTTGAAGGAATTGACGTGAAAATCTGCAGAGATTTCTATATATGTATAGATGTTTGGTTTTACGTATTGGGCTCTGCACCAGTACCGTCAGTTGAGCGATTGGTACGTGATGAAGCAGCTATGATGTATAAAAGTGTGTGATATTATATATGTATATCGACGATCAGTATTGATGTGCTTTTGACATCGATAATAATATGGAATATTAAATGGTTGTACTAATCGGGCTTTGTTATAAGGAAATTTATAAATAAAGTGGGTTTGATATCTATAGGTTTTTGTTTGTCTTGCATTCCAGATTTTTTGTTGCATGAGGCTTGTGAGTGCATCGTCAATATTTTATATATATATATATATTTACTTTGCTTTCTTTCTTAGTGTGCAGTAAATAATACGCTGCTTTAGTGATTCTTACCCAGCAACACGTGCGGAGCACGTTTTGGAACCAGTATGGTTAAGGTTTTTGAATTTAATCAATTTTAAGGGAGGCACGTGTCCCTAAATTTTATTTGGGTTTGTCTGCATTGCGTAAACCCTAACAAATTTTCGTGTGAGAAGAATTTAAGCTCATATCTTTTATTTTTGAAAATTTAAAATGGCATTTTAGTTTTAAAAAAGGCAATTTCCATAATGTTACTTTTGAGATAATTTTTATTTATGCTGTAAAATATAAAAGTTTTTATGCCACAAACTTGAAGCATGTTTCATTAAAACATGTTGCATGTCTCGTGCCCTTTTAGGACATTTTTCTCCTCTATTTCTCTCTCCTGGTTGTTGCCAACTTGTCTTCTACATTGGTGACGTCGGCGACAAAAAAAAAGAAGCAAAAACAGAGAAAAGAACTTATTACAACAACAACACATTTTTCAAATTTGGATGTGACATGAAGAGATCGGCTAGCTCCGTTGTCGTCAAGGCTTTGTTGCGATTCTTCGCTTCTTTGTATCTTCATCTTCTGATCTAGATGGACAAAGCATCTCGTACTTGGATGAGATTAGAGATTGCAGTGCGAGGCATGGATTGGGATAGGGACGATGATGGCGACATGAAGCTAGAGCAGTGACCGAGGCTTAAATCGGACGACGTGTCAACTCTGCGGCGACACGAGGATGAACCAGCTCTGCTCTATAGTGACAAATCTGTGGCAGCAATGACAACTTGCTCCACACGATGGCCACAGGCACCGGGCAAATTTCTGTCACCAGAGAGGGATGAGATAGAGAGAGTGAGAAACATGGGGAGAGAGTGAGAGAAGAGGGTGAGGAAGAGAGAGGGGAAAACCAGGAAAAAAAAAAGAGAGAAAAAAAGTGGCATAAAAGTTTTTTCAGCTTTTATACTTTGTAGTATAAAAAATAGATAGAAAAAAAAGTGGCTAGAAATTTCACTATTAACATCACACACAAAAAAAAATGGTGGTAAAAGACAAATGACGTATCAGATGACAGTCTAAAATTTGTTAGTAGTGGCATCCAAAAAAATAGTACCACTGGAGGTTAAAAGGCCACGCCATTTTCCAAACACATTATAGTCGTTTCTCTAAACTTTTTTTTCCTTAATATTCTACAATATGGTCAAAAAGAAACGTATCAAAAACAAAGAGGCACCACTAGTAATTTAGGTCGTATTCCATGCATGAAAATTAACTGGCCGAACAACATTTATGAGTACTGTTTGTTTCCACAGAAGATTAATCTAAGAGAATCCAGTAATATAACATTAAGCAGCGCCTAGTTCTCCTGCAATGTAACCTAGAAGAGACTGATCTCAAAATCGCATCTAGTGTGTTTGATGTTCACGTTTCAATATTTAAAGTTTTAAACTGCAACTGTATGAAACTTTCACATGCTACACTATAAATAAAAATATGCTACAACATAAAGCTCTCATTATAGTGTTTTGCTTCTAACCCATTATTCCAACTGCATTTTTAAATGCTCTCATGGTTTCCCTAAATCACCCCCAGAAGAACACAAATATTTCTTTATACAAAGAACACAACTTCCAACATGTAAATCCGCAAGAAGAAGAAGACGAAAGAAATTAAAAAAAAAAAGTCACTAAAATTTCTTGTCAACTTATGGGAAACCACGCCAACGTGGACGAGAGCTACATCAAGGAGGATGCGACAGAGGGGATCCTCTCTCCTCCGATTACTGATTATTTGCTGAAGAAGGCCAGCCGGCGAGGGACTTCAGATCGTACAGAATCTGCGATGCGTACCCGTCGAGCTCTTATGGACCAAATTTGAATAGCAATGAACTTGTGATATCGAAAGGTAGTACTTATGGATCAAACCCGTACGATCGAAAGTACCTGATCAGTAGCAGCAGTATTGGTCAGCCGGTGATCATCCCACAAAACGGCCCCACTTTAGGTCGCCCAATTGTTAATCCTGGCTATGGCGGGTACGACGATTACAAGAGTGGTAATAACTATGGAGAATGCAGCAGCAGCGACGATTACAAGGACGAGGACGAGGATAAGGAAGGGCCAATTGGGAATGTGTTTCAGAGGCATGAACCACCAATTAAGCTAAGTCCTAAGGTTTGCCTCAGGAATCATGAGGATAACTATCTGAAAGGAGGTTCAAGGAGTACTTATTTGATGAAGCCGTACAGTAATAGTAATGAAGCTGTGAAGCCCTGTGGTTATGGGTCACAAACATTGAAGAGGACTAAATTTATTAGGGAGTTCAATGGACCAAATTTGACTAGCAATGAACATGTGAATCTGAATCCGTACGTTGTGAAGTACCCCATCAGTAGTAGCGCTGGTCAGCCGGTGATCAACTGCTACGAGGCTGCCAGGAGATATAATGGCAAGGTTATACGAAGTTGAAGTTGCAGTTGAATATGGAAAATATGTTCCGTGGGAGTTCTAAAGGTGTGTTTGAAAATTTTGTTAGAAATTAAAAATTATAGTATATAGGTAGTTAAGATTTTTAATCAGAATAGAATTTCCAAGCAAAGCCTAAGTTGTAATGATGTTGCGAACAGAGTATGCTAAGCTATGCTGTCGATGACGAGTGTTTTAATGGGCTTTGATCTTGATAATGGAACGTTGTACTAAGCTTTGTAATCAACTTTACAAATAAAGTGGATTTGCTCATATCTATAACTTTTGTCTAATTCTGTATTTTTTAAAAGGATAAAATGGTATAAAGTTCACTACACGTTAAAAAAAATTAGCTTAATGGGTATCGAAAATTAGGGCCGGCAATTCGGACACGGTACGATGACACGATACAAAAACGACATGAGATAAACGGGTTTGGACCGCACGTTTATTAATTGTGTCATAAATGGGTTGGCACGAATAACACGAAAATAAACGGGCTGGATTCGTGCTAACACGCTAAACACGTATTTAACACGTTTAATTAAACGGGCTGTAAACGTGTTGACACGATACGACACGACCCGTCCATTTATGACACATTTAAACTTAAAAAAATAAAAAATTTTTGCAGGGTCAAGAGTTGAACCTTGCACCTTGGGTGCATTTTTCACACTTGCCACCGCCACGCTAGTTGGGCTACTGGTTGATGCTTTATAATAGCTTTTATTATATTTATATTACATTTAAACTTAAAAATAAAAAAAAATTTAAGAATTTTGCAAGGTCAAGAATTGAACCTTGACCCTTGGGTACATCTCTCATGCTTGCCCCCACCACGTCGGGCAGCTCTTTGATGTTTTGTAATAGCTTTTATTTTATTTATAAAACATTTAAACTTAAAAATAAATAAAAAAAACTCAAGAATTTTGCAAGGTCAAGAGTTGAACCTTGCACCTTAAGTGCATTTCTCACACTTGCCGCCACCACGCTGTTGGGTTACTCTTTGATGTTTTGTAATAGCTTTTATTCTATTTATAAAATATTTAAACTTAAAAATAAAAAAAAAAACTTAAAAATTTTGCAAGCTCAAGAGTCGAACCTTGCACGGGTGCGTTTATAAGCTTGCCGCCCACCACCACGCTGGACTGCTCTCTCATGTTTTGAAATAACTTTTATTATATTTATTATGATTTTTTGCTTTTGACTCAAAAAATCCCACAACGGAAGTGAAACAAAATTCTTCTAACCCTTTTCCTATATAATGTCTCACTTGCTCCATTAACGCCTTGGCTGTGAATGAAAGCCAGCGGGCTTTCAACAAATTTTCTCTAATATAGAGAAAATAAGAATACAGTTAAAGTATTTAATAATTTAAAATTAAAGAAAAAATTAAATATTAATATTTTTTAATTGTGTAATAATCGTGTCGTGTTAAATGTGTTAAAGTCGTGTCGTGTTCGTGTTTGTATTTTAGGCACGTTTATTAATCGTGTTCGTGTTTAGTCTAATCGTGTCGTGTTATAAACGTGTCCGCACGAACACGACACGTGAACACGAATTGTCAGCCTTACTGAAAATACATTTTTAAAAGGATTAATTTTAATGCTCATGAACTATATATATCTTAATTCAACAAACGGTCAAATTTTAAAAAGAGTTTTTTTTATCTTGTGAATTATTTATTTTATCTTGTGAATTATGTATCCTAATTCAAAATGCCTTATCTATTTATGATACTAATAAATTTGACACTAATTACAATTTCATAAATACTCCCAAATATTGACATTAAAACAATTTATTTTATTGAATTTATATCACCCCTCTCCTCCAATTTTAAAAAATGGGGGACGTGCAAGTTAACACAAAATCATTAGCTTTTTAAGAGTTTGTATGAGATGACGGTAATTTAAAGGATGTTCTGATGACTTTACATAGTTTAGGGGGAAAATGAACCATTCACAATTTTTAAGGGATGTATTGAACCAGGACAGATATTTAGGAGTATTATAAAAGTAATCCTTTTTAAAATATGAATAAATATTGAAAAAATATAGAGTACTAAAGCGATTTTTTTCCTTTTTATATACATGTGAGAAAAAATTTAACCAAAAAAAAAAGATAAGATTTATAAGGTGTGTAAAAAAGATATCAGAATTTTGGATAATAGAAGATATGCCCACCGAATATTACTCAAAAATATATACATGCCTATCAAATATGCCCAAGAAAAGGAAGATAATATTCTTTTTTTTTTTTTCAAGAATTGAAGGAAGTGATATTCGGCTGTTAAACAAGAAGTTAATTCTTGATGGTACCTAAGATAGTTCTGATAGATCAAACAAAATCTACCTTAGATTTATGTTGGTTTGGAAAAGGTCATTTCAATGAAATCTAGCAGATTTTTTTCCCCTTAATTATTGTAACTTTTCCTTTTTTGAAAAAGCTCTTAATTATGTTACTCAACCTTTGTACAAATCTAAGATTTTATGCACGCATAGTGCCATTGAAATAGGACAAGAACGTGAAAACGACAATGAAGAAACAAAAAGAACAAGAAATGATGAAAGAACAAACCAAAACAACATTGAAGTACGCAAACGACCAGATTGGAAACGACACGCCGTTTAACACAACACGGTGGTAAATGAAAAAACGAAAAAAAAAACCAAGCCATTAAATTGGCGAAATCTCCTCATAACTCAAGAGAGACTCCGCAAAAGAAAGGCCTTGTATATTTTTTGAAGATGTCCAAAATACAACTCCATAGTGAGCGAAGCAACTTAGCAAATTGTAAGTTTTTTAACCTATAATTAGCTAAGTTTTTTAACTCCAATTATAGATTGAGGGTTTGAGTTCTGTTTAACCCTACTTGAAAGTAATGACATTTTCCCTCCTTTTATATATATAAAAAAAATGATCCCTTGGGACAAACTTCATGGTGAAACTATGCGGTTGTAGGGCATAAATGATGGCTGTAAACATACACCACTGAAATTGCAAACGTGTTATTTTTATAATTCTTTTAGATTTACATTTAAATGTTTTAGAGTCTGTATAGTTTATAGATTTGAACCACAATTTAAACTATTTTTTACAATATTTTTTTAAAATTTTCCTTCAAACCTTTTTTTTAATTTATGAACCAAACACGCACTTGAATTTGAAAATGCTTTTGATTGACACTCATTTATTGGTTTGTCCTGTTGATAAACCAGATTTTTTTCCCTATAGAACATAATGTGTCATGAATCTTTTCCTGCACACAGTTTCGATAATACAGTGTACTCCTTGGGCTAGTTAGAGTACTTTTGGGTGAGAAGCTGATTTTAAAGAAAGTAGTTTAGACTCACATATCTCGAAAGTCACAGAAAAGCATATTCATGTTATCTATTCATATCCTATGGAACTTTTTTTTTTTTTTTTTTGCTGGCAATATCTTGTGGAACATTTATTAACGCATACAGGGCATTATTTATGACCTTGCAAAATCATAACTCTATGCCAGTATTATTACATAGCTTAAATGTTCTATCTAAATTTTGATATTTTAACTAATATTCAATCAATCATATAATGACACGTCAATGCTTAATTAGAGAAAACATAACAAAAGAAATTAATTACTCTCTCCTAAAGAGCCATTAATTGCAGATTTTATGCAGCACCATATTGTAATCTAGCCAAATCCCCAATAATTAATTGCTATATTGTATCTTTATATATACACATATAACTAATACATCTACACATGATTAAAAAAAAAAAACCAATACATCTACCTCTGAAAAAACAAAGAACAAAAATTATGGCTTCTAGATCCATCTCCAACATAACAATTATAAGCAGAATTTTACTAGCCTTGCTCATCTTCATGCCCACAATATCCACCGTGCCCATTGGTACCCATGGCTTGAACATAAGCCTCATCTCAATAGCATCCCTATTTCCAAAAAATCTTACTCTAGAAGACATACACCACAAATTGGTTGACATATCCAAAACTCGCGCTCTTCATCTCCAACAACATGCCAATCATGACGAAAGATTTAGCACCTGACTCAATAGTATTGCGACCCCCAGTGCGACGCACTCCGATCGGGCACTACATGGCACAAGTTTCCATCGGCTCAGAACCCTTCCCCACCTACATGTTGATAGATTCGGGAAGCGACCTCTCGTGGGTGCAATGCGAAGGATGTCGTAGTTGTTTTCCTTTACGTGGTACCGGAAACTTCAAATACACGCAATCCCAATCTGTCCGCCATTTGTCATGCAATCACCCTCTTTGCACTCCCAAACGCTGTGACCAACAAGGGTTTTGCCGCTACAAAATTCAGTACCTCGGAAGCAGCACTCAAGGTATGGTATTGACAGATTCTTTCACATTCCCAACCAATAGTCACGCAACCACGGCAAAGTACCCTGATTTGGCATTCGGTTGTGGCCTTGACAATGTGGGCATAAAACTTGGTAGTTCCAACAATTTGGTAGCAGGAATTATGGGGCTAGGATTGGGGAAAAACTCCCTCTTGGTTCAACTACAGGACCATACTAAAAAGCGCTTCTCCTACTGCCTACCGCCACTTGACAGACCAACGTCGCTACATTTCGGTGACGATGCAACCATAGCAGGGCCAATTGACAGGGTCCAAGGGACGCCGTTGGTGAGCGGCATAAAAAGATACTTTGTGAACGAAGTGTTGGGCATGAGCATAGACCAAATGCGTCTCAATATCAATCCAGAAGTGTTCAGATTGAAACGGGACTACAGCGGCGGGTTCGTTGTGGATTCAGGAAGTCCATACTCTCTCATCGTCGAAAGCGCGTACGGCATTCTTAAACAAAAAATGGTGGAGTATTTTGAGGTGAACAACAGATTGAGTCCGCGGAAAAAACCATTCGGGAAATTCGAACTTTGTTATGATCTGACGGCAAATAATTATGTTCTTCCTTCAGTGACGTTTCATTTCAAAGGTGCTAATCTTGTGATGCAACCAGATGCCGTTTTCCAAACTTTTGGTGCTACTATCAAATGCCTGGCGATGCTGAAAATCAAAGAACCTGGACTGACCATACTGGGGGCATTCCAGCAAACAAATCACCGGTTCTTGTTTGATGGTGACCGATATATGTTGTCTTTTGCACCTGAGAATTGCTCGTCTTGAAATTCTTGGAACTATTAAAGGTTTATAAAATGATCATATTCAATAAATTTGTGTTAGGATGCTCTTTTTTGTACTGAAAATTTGAATTTGTCTAATCCATCGTTGGAGAGAGAGAGAGAGTATAGTCAACTTTATTTCTATGACAAAGCACAATATGATCATGTTTTAAATTTTTTTGTACTTCAAAATAAAATTTTTTCGACAAAGTAGTGAAAAAGGAAATTAAAGTTTTCTGATAACGAAGAGTCAAAGAATGACAAGCAAACTAAGAAATAGTAAGTAGTGAAGAAAGAACATAGAAGAGGAAAAAAGTGTAGTGAAAAAAATAAGAAAACCTCTAGGGACTAAAATAATTTAGTGCATGTCTAAAGCCTTGGAACTTTTTTTTTATTTAAATAGTGACATATTAGCAGGTCAGAGTGAAAATTTTCATCGTTAGATAGGAAAATCACTATTTAATATAGTGTTTTTTCCTTCTAAATTTGATTTATACTATATATAATGTCAAGTTTAAAGCCAAGTTAATTTATGTCAAATTTAACATTTGATTTTTATTGATATTTACATTGACCTTTTTCATTTAATCATTACAACATTATTATCTTTAAATTGCTCTAAAATGAAAACATTTATTTGTGTAAATTTTAAAGCTTAATAATTATAAAAACAAATAGGTATTACCTTATGCAATAGAATATAAAATAATATAAATATCAAATATGTCATATTT